>ML776612.1:4743-21123 GCA_009831015.1 Picea engelmannii
TCTTTGACTCGTAAATTATAGACCCCAAAAAACATCTATGCACACCAGCAACCATGGAATTACAATCAATTGTTATAGTCTTATCTAAATATTAGCAAAAAAATCTTAGGTCATTATTTAAGATTGAAATAAAAGAACCAATGGCACCCAGTGGCTACAAAGATATGAAAGTGTTAAGAACACTGTATCTAATGGATACATAAACTAAGAGGATAAATTGTTAATAAAAAAATCTGAGTTTCTTAAATATAGACCGATGATATAGATTTAAATATTGATATGGATAGTATCTTATCAAAGGTTAATGTACCTGTCCCTCTTAGTACTGATATTGTATTTTTTTTTTAAATACCTACAAGAAGGTCGCTATTGAGACATCTTGGAGTGTCGCTCCCATAGCAACCATGTCAGAGATGATACCTCTTAACGTCGCTCTTCCCACGTTCTAGATGTCTCTCTTGCCACCTTCAAGACGTCGGTCTTGCCATGTTCTAGATGTCTCTATTGCCACGTATAAGACGTCTCTCTTGCCACGTTCCTGATGTCTCTCTTCCCACGTTCTAGATGTCTCTCTTGCCACCTTCAAGACGTTGGTCTTTCCATGTTCAAGACGTCTCTCTTTCCACGTTTAAGACGTCTCTCTTGCCACGTTCAAGACATCGGTCTTGCCACATTCTAGATGTCTCTATTGCCACATTTCAGACGTCTCTCTTGCCACGTTTAAGGTGTCGGTCTTGTCACGTTCAATATGTCGGTCTTGCCACGTTACAGATGTCTCTATTGCCACATTTCAAATGTCTCTCTTGGCACGTTCAAGATGCCAGTCTTTCCACGTTCAAGACGTCGCAATAACGATGAAATCTATGTCGTCGAAAAAGATACGTCATGTGAAATGACGTTTGAGGGGGTCCATTGTTTTTTGTTCTCCCGATAATATAAAGTGGCAATTGCATCGAATGCGCCGTCGGAATTTGACCCAAATGTACTAGTGGAACTTTATTAGAGCATATTTCCCTACATGAGATTTCTCTGTGTATTTATTTATGTGGTGAATGTTTGTTTCTAAATGTTTTTCTATGTAATTGTGTGAATTTTGTTTAGGGAAAATATGTTTCATTTGTAGGTCTAGATAGAAACCTCTATTTGTAGTTTTCTGAGTGTTCTGAGCTCTTTAGGCTTGTGCAAGGAGTGCACACCAGAGTGTTGAAGACTCTGTGAAGCCAATGCAAGGAGTGTGTTTGAACTCTGTCTCAAGCTCAGGTAGAGCGTGCCAGGTGGGAACACCAAAATAGTCTTAAATCTCAGAAGGAATAGTGTACATAGAGCACTTCAGAGTTACTGAATACTCTGAGGAAAATTGCAATGAGTGCGCAAATGAGTCTAAAGAGTTCATGACTTAGGAGTTGAGAGCAAGGAAAGGTGTGACCAGATTCTGGAGTTCGGAAGGTAAGCACTCTGGGAGGAAGGAGGTGTTGGGGTAACAAGTTTCCAACCTCCCGAAGCTTCGAAGAGCAAACTTCATCTCAGTCGTCCATTTAAAAGGGACCGATGTCAACAGATTAGGAGCAGTCCAGAAGTCCAGTGTTCCAGAGGTCTACAAGTGAAAGGTGGTCATGGCAAGAAGCTCCTGAAGGCTGGAGAAAATCCCAACCATCGATTAATGTGGACGTGAAGTGAAATATGTCGTCTTTCGAAGATTCGTTAGTTCGACACTTTGGAGGATTTGAAGTGTTGTGCTTCGAAAATCCACGAAGACCAGACTAGCGAAGTAAATGAGAGTCATTAATCTTTGCATAAAACGTGGCAGGAGGTTTGAGTTAAGCGCATGTTGGCTTGGCACTTGGTCACAGCCTGTGGTCATATGTTATTTTCACTAGAACACAAGAGTTAGGGCCCGAAACTTGGAATTTAAATGCAAGGGGCTTATGAAAAACATCTCGCGAGTCTTTTGTTGGACCTGCTTAAGAATTGAGGCACCTGTGTAAAGTATTTCGAGGTCTTAGTAGGGGCTTGAGAGCCAATTCAACTCCTTGAATTTGATCGATCCTAGACTGGGAGGTCGCACAGACCCTAGGAGAGGATAGAGGTTAGCATCTATCGGAAATAGCATATGACCATGGGATGTGACCGAGCACCAAGCCAACAAGCGCTTAACTCGACGCTCCAGAGCTTTGGGCTCCGGGTGTTTTCACCTTCCAAAACTTCTAATCTCCCGAACTGTCGAATTGGTGAAGTCCCAAATTGCCGAAGGAGATCAACGATCTACACTCCTTCTCCTAGATCAACGATCCACAATACTTTGGGGCTCTGGGCTTTGAAAATTTTTGAAGCACCACACCTCACTTCTTCCAGAGTGTCGATCCACCGAACAAGAACACCCACAGATCAATGGTTCTCCATCCTTCAGGGACTAACAATCCATATTGGCTTTGGGACTCCGAAGCTCAGAGGTTTTCGCTGCATCACACCTCAAATTTCTTAGAGTACTGGTCCACCGAAATAATGAGGCGGCACAATCCATTGTCCACGTGTCCACACCTATGGACGGTCAAGATCTACTTTGGAATCCTGGGCTTCGGGGGTTTTGAGATGCCAACACCCATAAACCTCTGAAGTGTCGAACTCTAAAGTGAAAGATCTCCTACGACGTGTCCTCCTCTGATCGACGGTTGAAAGTGAATCCGACCTTCGGGCCTCCGAGAGTACTCAACCCCAAACAACCTAAGTCTCAAATCATCCAGAGTGTCAAACCTCTGAATCATGGGATCCGATGACACCTGTCCATCGAGATCGACGGTGGAGATGGACTCCGCTCTTCAGAGCTTCGGGAGTATCTCAAGTTTTACTCCTCATTTCCTCCAGAGTGTTAAACCTCCAAAGTACCAGATCGCCTTCCACGTGTCGTGTAGAGATCAACGAATCTCATTTACTTCTCTACTCCGGTCTTCAGGGATTTTCGAAGCACAACACTTCAAATCCTCTGGAGTGTTGAACTGACAAACCTATGAAAGATGTGATCTTTCACCATGTGTCCATGCCAATCGATGGTTTCGATATGCTCCAGCCTTCGGGAGCTTCCTTCCATGACCACCTTTCACCTATAAACCTCCGGAACATTGGACTTCCAGACCACTCCTGGTATGCCGATACCTGTCCCTTTTAAATGGATGACTGAGATAACTCCGCTCTTTAGAGCTTGAGGAGGCTGACAACTTTTAACCCCAACACCTCCTTCCTAGCGACAACTGTCCTTGCAAATGGACAGTCTAGATCTACTTCGGCTCCCCGAAAATTCAGGAGTCTTGTAACCTCCTGCACCTGCTTCTTAACTATGTCGGGTAACCGGGATTTTGGACCACACTCAATCTATTGACACGTGGTCTCACATCCAAGGAACCTGACACACTCAGGGCTCCGGGACTTCGAGAGTCCACTTTTCTTTGCACCCAAGTTTGAAAAGTCTTCGAACTCCTGAAGTCCGAAGGACTTCCAGGGTTAAAACCGTGTGCAACTTGTCTGGATCTGACGGTTACTATAGCCCGTGCTTAGATCCAAGGTTGATATATGTTCTTCACCTCTTTTCACTCCTCTCCTTGTCTAGACTTTGATCCAATGGTCTAGATTGCTCCTCCTCTGTGCTACTGCGCTTTCCTTCCAGTGAAGGATTTCTCAAGCCTTCAAAATCTTGGCCTTTAACTCCTTTTATGAGCCCAACCACTTGGTCATTGTGCTACACCTCCTAAGATTTTGAATCCTCCGAGGGTTCCAAAGGGGCTTATCCCTTTGAACTATTCTTCTGCAGGACTGACTCCTTGGTCCATGTCTGTGTTTTTGAAAACTCTACCCCTCCTAAGCTTTTGTGGACTCGAAACCACTTAATCCCTCACGCACTCCTTGTGCTTTCACTGTGCAAACTTGCATTGCTCCTCCTCAACATCTAAGTTAGACTTGACTCGGCTCTCACACACTTTCTGTTATCTCTCCCGCGCTTGGCAGTTTCTTGAACTTCTAAAGGGTCTCGACCCTTTTCTTCTTCAAAGGATTTCTTGTGCCCTCTTGACACCTATGCTCTCTCTCCCGAGCTTTTCCAACACTTCAACAATGTGTTGGCTTTGTGCACTCCTTGCTCTCAACTCGCGAGTCCTAAACTCTTCAGACTCATTGGTGCACTCATTGGTATTGGTATGTTAATAAGTATGATAAAACACAAGTTATGATAATCAAATCCAAAAAGATCACTTTATTTTTGTGTATGATAATAAAGGAAATTAATTAAGAACTCTCATATATTTTTGGTTTACCATTTGTATATTAATAAATATGATAAAACGAAAATTATGATAATCAAATCCATGAAAATCTCTTTATTTGTGTATGGTAATAAAGGAAGTTAATTCATACAAATATTTTGGAGTTGATCTTCATTATAGGTTTAACTATCCAGAACGATAGAATTGAGATACACATATCCAATTATTTTCTTAAAACCTAGTCTTCCACTTATTTAGACTATGCTTAGGATTAAGTACTTAATCTAAAAGTACATGATAATTAATATGGAAGACAAGAAGCTTCCTAGCATTATTTCTAATTCCAATGAAAGTCACTTGCAACCTAAGAGAGGGTGGCATAATGATGCTAATTTGTGACTAAACCATTGGATGATAGATGAGGAGGTAGCTTTACAAAGTATTGATCTATCATTAAAAATACTTTCACATCTAAATTTAAAGATAGAATAAGAGAAAACTAATCTACTGTAAATAAAAACTATGGCTCCTAAATAAAAGATCAAAAATATTTTTAAATTATAATTTATCTTAAAAGAGAAAATTGATAAATACTATAGAACTCTTAAATTTTTTTATAATAGAATTGGGTATTGAATAAATCCTAAAATGTTATGGGTGATTTTTTTTTTTATCAAAATGGAAAATAAAACACACTTTAAATCAAAGTTAAAGTTAATATCATGAATGGTAAATAATCATTTGTATTATGAATGGTTCAAAACTAGAAGGGGTAGAGTATGTATACCTCCCTAACTTTATGAGTCAAATTTCTTTGAGGGAGTCCCTTGTCCCACAAACAAAAAGGTCTCATACACCAATTTGATGTCTAATTTAGCGATAACCTTAAAAATAAATTATTATTATTATTATTATTTATTATCTTTATTTTATAGTTAATTTTATTTTTTTTATTATATTTTTTTCACATAAACACATATACATTAAAATTCAATTTCTTTCTTAAAATCTTTTAATGTAATTTTACTTGTGCACATGGAAAAGGGCATGCGTCATTGAAAAACTAAATTGTTTATGAACAACTAAAATGTGTATCTTATTGAGTTTACATTAAAAAAAAAAAAAGCTATAGAATATTGAAAAGCTAAATTATCTTTCTTTCTTTTTTACTAACTTTGCATAAAGTATTGAAAAATTATTAATTTTTTATATCATGGTATAACAAGGTTTTAATTTTTATATTGTTTTAATTAGTTTTGAGTAAAATAATGAGAAGGGAGATGTTTTTTTAACAATCCCACAAGTTATTCCAGAACATTTTATCTTAATATATAGAGTGTGTTTTTAAAACTTATATTCTCATAATTTAGTTTTGTTTAAAATAATCAAAAACTTATATAATGACTACCTATAAAATGCTGCGAAAAAGAGACATGAATATAATGAAAATACAGGTATTCCTTTTTCGGCTATCTGGCCAAAGGCTATGCATGTCAAAATACATGTGAGACACCCTGCAATAACTTGCACATATGTATAATATTTCCATTATCTAACTATAACATGCTGCTAAAAAGAGACATGAATATAATGAAAATACACATACAGCTGCCGCAATCTTGAGTCCGGTAGTCCATGCGGAGGGATGCCGAAACAGTGATAAGTTTTAACAGAAATGGGCATGAAAAAGAGCGGGAGTGTATTTTGAATTTTTTTGAAATGGAGGGTGGGTGATATGATCTTTAAAATTCACATCCCTCGTTCAAATTTTGCTATGGTAAAATAAATTTGGTTCATTCATTTTCATTTTTTTTTTTAAATTTGTTGCTATCATCTATGTAGCTTTTGTTATACTCGCTAAAGATTATTGCTGAGGTGTAAGATAATGGTTTACATAACGGTGGGCATAATTTTATTTTCATTAAAATTTTAATTAATTAAACTATTTGTAAGAGATTTTTAAAGAGTTTTAATTAAAATAAAATTATAAAAAATTTCTTTTGAATCATTATATTTTTCTCACATATATTTGGACTAATTATATTTTATTTACAGCATTTAGTTAATTTTAAAGCAAGTTATTGAAACATTACTTGCTTTGAAGATGTCCATTCCTCTTTCACTCATATTATCATTATTCTTTGTATTGTTAGTTGATAAAGGCCGTGAAGTAAGGTAAAGGTGAATTAATATGCAAGTTGATAAAGGCCGTGAAGTAAAGTAAAATAAAGGTGAATTAATATGCACTATGAGGAAAAAAAAAATGTTTAAATTTATTCTTATTATAATTCAAAATTATAATTTATGAAATTTAAAAATAAAATATTTAAATTTATTCTTTTTTATAATTCAAAATAATAATTTAAGAAATTTAAAATTATAATTTGATATGATATTAATTTTGAAAAAAAGATTTATAAAAAAATAATAAGAAAAATTCAAAATTATAATTTATGAAATTTAAAAATAAAATATTTAAATTTATTCTTTTTTATAATTCAAAATAATAATTTAAGAAATTTAAAATTATAATTTGATATGATATTAATTTTGAAAAAAAAATTTATAAAAAAATAATAAGAAAAATTTATTTAAACATTTAAAAATACAATTTAAACAAGTGTTACATGGCATCGTAGTTTTGCCAGGTTGGGATGGGAGTATAAATACGTGGGCAGGAAGTTGAAGTACATGGAAACACAAATAACACTCTACAAATAACACCCAGAGTTCCGTGACATACAAATTGACAATTGGAGTTGTGGACTATTTGAGATTTAAGGGCCAATGTCTATAACATAGGTTCGTGGACAAAAGCATAAAAAAAATAGCAATACCGAATTAGTTTTCTTTAAAACAAGGGCTCCTGGACAGAAGAAATTGAAATATATGAAATTATAGGTTTGTGGACAGGAGAAATTATACATATCAAATATGTAATTTGATTAAGTAGATATATAGAGCATGCATGGAAGCTTCATTCCGGGTTGTCGGGGTGTTGGGCTGAAAATTGGGCTTCTGTTGTTCTGTGGCCTAAAAATAGCACCGAGAGTTCCGCGATATACAAATTGACAAGCGGTTTTGTTGACTATTTGAATTTTTGGATCACGGGTTCTCAGGCTGTCGGGCTGAAAATTGGGCTTTTGTTGTTCCATGGCCTACAAAATCAAATATGTAATTTGATTAAGTAGATATATAGAGCTGAAAAATGTCGGGGTTGTCGGGGTTGCGGGATGAAAATTGGGCTTCTGTTGTTCCGTGCCCTGCAAATAGCACCGAGAGTTTCGCGATATACAAATTGACAAGTTTCTTTGTCGACTATTTGAATTTTTGGATCGCGGGTTGTCGGTCTGGCGGGCTGAAAATTGAGCTTTTGTTGTTTCATGGCCTATAAATAGTACCTAGAGTTCCACGATATACAAATTGACAATCAGACTTGCGAACTATTTTAATTTGAAGAGGCTCGTGTCGAATAACGAAATTGAAATAATAAACTCAATAATTTATCTTTCTATCAATAAAATCATTTATAATTAATTAAAACAAGTTGAGCATTCCTGAATTAGTTTTTCTTTTTACATATGCTGGTGGACAAAAAAACAAAAAAAATAGTACTGACATCTGTTACATACGATGGTGGACAAAAGTATGAAAAAAATAGCATTCTCGAATTAGTTTTCTTTAAAAGAGCGGGTTCTCGATTTGGCCAGTTTTTGGATCGTGGGTTCTCAGGCTAGGGACCTGAAAATTAGGCTTTTGTTGTTCTGTGTCCTACAAATAGCACCGACCGTTCCGCGATATACAAATTGACAATCAGATTTGCAGACTATTTGAATTTTAAGGGGTTCGTGTCCAAAAAATTTAGCATTTGTGAATTAGTTTACATACGCTGCTGGAGAAAAGGACAAAAAACATAATACCAATGTCTATTACATAGGGTGGTTGAAAAAATGACCAAATACATAGCATTCCCGAATTAGTTTTCTTTAAAATAGGGGCTCCTCGACATACAAATTTACAATTGGACTTGCGGACTATTTGAATTTTAAGGGGCTCATGTCCAAAAAAATTAGTATTTGCGAATTAGTTTACATACACTGGTGGAGAAAAGGACAAAAAACATAGTACCAATGTCTGTTACATAGGGCGGTCGAAAAAATGACTAAATAAATAGCATTCCCGAATTAGTTTTCTTTAAAACAGGGTCTCTTCGACACAATAAATTGAAATTTATGAAATTATAGGTTCGTGGAGACTATAAACTATACATAGCAAATACATAATTTTTTAAAGTAGATATTTACTTTTATACATACGAAATATGTACTTTTATAAAGTATGGGGATGGGATTTTATAGAGCAAGGACGAAGCCCTCATTCCATACATGCACGGAGGCTTGACTCCATACATAGGCAATTTTTGGATCGCGGGTTCTCGGGCTGGAAATTAGGCCTATGTTGTTCCATGGCCTACAAAGAGCAGCCAGAGTTACGTGATATACAAATCGACAAGCGGGCTTGCGGACTATTTTAATTTCAAGGGTCTTTGTGGCAAACAGTACGAAGGACATGTGGTAAAGATGCAAGAAATGACATACTCTCTAAACGTTTGAGTAGAAAGAAAGTAGTGAACACAATTTTATGACATTTATATAAAAAAATAATAAAACGTGTTACATATTCTTGGAAATTTAAAGAAACACACACACACACACACACATATATATGTGAAATATGATATCTCAAATTTGAGTGAGTGATTTATGTCATACTTAATTTTGAAAATGACTAGGTAAGATAAAATATGCATCAGGAAAAAGAGAATTGAGATAAAATAAACAAAATGAATTCACACTTAACATAGTTGAAGATAAAAATCTAGGAACACATAAAAACAGGAAAAAAACTAGCATTCCCAAATTAGAGCATGGACGAAGTCCTCATTCCATACTTAGCTAGTTTTTGGATCGCGGGTTCTCGGGCTGGGGACCTTTAAATCGGGCTTTTGTTGTTCCATTTCCTACAAATAGCACTAAGAGTTCCGTGATATACAAATTGACAATGGGACCTGCGGACTATTTGAATTTTAAGGGGTCGTGTCCCAAAATTTTAGCATTCGCGAATTAGTTTTCTTTACATAGGTTTTACATACGGTGGTGGAAAAGAGCACAAAAAATATAGTACCAATGTCTGCTACATAGGGTGGTGGACAAAAGGACCAAATAAACAACATTCCCGAATTAGTTTTCTTTAAAATAGGGGCTCGTGGATACAAAAAATTGAAATGTATCAAATTATAGGTTCCTGGAGAGCATAAATTATACATAGAAAATACACAATTTTTTAAAGTAGATATTTAGTTTTATACATACGAAATATGTACTTTTATAAAGTATGGGGATGAGATTTTATAGAGCATGCACAGAGCCCTGATTCCATACTTGCACGAAGCCCTGATTCCATACTTAGGTAGTTTTTGGATCGTGGGTTGTCGAGTTGGCGGGCTGAAAATTGGGCATCTGTTGTTCCATGGCCTACAAAGAGCACCCACGGTTCCGTCATATACAAATTGACAAGCAGACTTGTGAAATATTTTAATTTGAAGGGCCTTTGTGGCAAAAGTATGAAGGACAGGTGGTGAAGATGCAAGAAAAGACATACTCTCTACGTTTGAGTACAAAAAAAGTAGTGAACACAATTTTATGACATTTATATAAAAAATAATGATACTTGTTACATATTCCTGGAAATTTAAAGAAACACACACACATATATATGTATGTGTGTGTGTGTGTGTGAAATATGATATCTCAAATTTGAGTGAGTGATTTATGTCATACTTTATTTTGAAAATGACTAGGCCAGAGAAAATATGCATAGGAAAAAAAAACAATTGAGATAAATTAAACAAAATGAATTCACATTCAACATAGCTGAAGATAAAAATCTAGGAACACATAAATATATAAGGAGACAAAAGAATAGTTTTATTTGGAATATATGAAAACAATAATGGTTTGTTACATATCCCTGGAAATGTAAATGTGTTTGTCATATAGACTGGGATTGGGGCTCCCGCGGACCATAATAGAAATATGTACAAGAAATAGGACCGTGGAAAGAATTCGGACATGGTAGAATGTAATACCTGAAAAGTAGAATTGGGAAGATCAGTTTTTGGCTATAGATTTCTACTCAGAAAAGTTGGAATAACTGGATTGATAAATAAATGACTATCACTATACACTTACAAGGATGGTACGTATAAGTAATTTTGGTGTTTGCTTGGTCATGCCTTTCCCTATTGGTTTTTGTGGGTGGCTTGCTTGAAGATCTGGATTGATAAATAGAGGATTTATGCATTTCCCTGTTGGATTTCGTCGGTGACCCACTTCATGTTCTCTTCAATATAGCTTCTCAAGGGGGCGACGTTGATGTCATTGCAGATTTTAATGCTAAAAACTTCATTTTCTAATTCGCTTATATCAATTGAAAGTTTACACAGAGCTTCATGAATATCTCCATTCAAGAATCCTGTAATTTTTTTTTAAAGACAAGGCCTTCAAATTATCAAATTGTTTATCGAAAGCTTGCTTGGTTAACACCAGTGAGTTGAGGATTACGCTAGGATTCTGGAAGCCGTTTGTCTTTCCTGCTAAGTCTATTTTGGTGAGATTTGTGAATAATGTTTCTTTATTTGATATTGCTTGCTCACATGATTGGACGATGAGATACATGTTCTTCACTTTCTCTTTACATCATGCTTCTAATTGAGTGAGCCATTTATTGAATGGGAGATCATGTTGTCTTCTTCTCATCTCTGGCATGTTGTTGACATGAAAGGAAAAAGGGATGACTGTGTGCACATAGAAAGTTTATTCATTTTTTAAATCAGTCTACAGAAGTAGGAGCAAGTTATGTGCTCTGCTCCCCAGAGAATCCATATTCTGTGATGTTTCCCAGGCCTTAGTAATCAGTTCCATTCTTTTGTTGATATTTTTCTCCACATATCCTCTATAGGATGCAAGGAAGCTGGAGGGCCCTTTTAGATTTGTTGTAGGGGTGCACACAGTCGCAAGCATGGCTATTTCCAAAGAACTACCAAGCAATGGTATAGGAAACAAATATTCCTCTAATTCCTTAATCTGGTTCTTTAGTCTGGCATTTCCGGCTTCAATGACTCCAATGGAATCATGATGAGCATCTCCGGTTGCCATGTGAAGTTGAGAGATTTTGGACGCCTGCATATTGGCAAGGTCAAGTTTTGAACGATGTTTTTTTTTCTTATTTTTTACATCTCTTTTTTCAATGATTAATTTTTTTGATTCAGTTTCAAAAACAATACTCTGGAATACGAAGGATTCATCTTCGTAAAAAATTTTGGTATCAACCATGTCCATTGAGAAGGCATGTTGAATTGCGTCTCTGGGTTGATCAAGGTTGCAGAATATGCTTTCCAGATCAATGTCAAGATCCATGTTTTCACTGTAAATTTCACGCTGCTCCACCTCCCCTACAATTCTTTTTCCCTTCTTTTGCACGGGAAGATCGTGAGGAAGATGTTCACTGTATCTCTACAGAACTACTGTGGAGTTGCTACCAGTAGTTTATGGAAACGTTGGTTTGCTCCAGATGCTGCTTGAAATGAATAAATGGAGGGGACAATATAACCCCCCGGAAACATTGCTTCAATGCATGCGAATGTAAAATCTCCTCATTAATGACAATATCTATGCGTGTTGTATGGTGACCTGTTAGAAGTAAAGCTTAATTATTGCATACTTATAAGTGCGAAGGTGGCGGTTATGGCTAAGAACATTTAAGGATTGGAGGTTTCGGGAACGAATCAAGCTGACGGCATGCGAATGACATTCCATGGTATTTGAAATTAAGACTGGGAAGAGATTGGAGGTTTCATGAAGGAAACAAGCTGGTGGCATGTGAATGACATTCCATGGCATTTGAAATTAAGAGTGGCAAGGGATAAGAAAAGACTTCACAAAAATTGCATTGATGGCATAACTCTTGAGCCTTGCGCGCATCAATGATAGATTAGACGGTGCTTGCACGATGACTTGTTAGCATTAAAGATTTAGAAAGAAGACACACACACACATAAAAACTATTTCTTATTATGCACACGTGCGAAGGTGATGGGCACGGGGAAGAGCAAGAAAGGAAGGAATGGCCAAGTTTGAAAGTGCATGGTGAAACTGCTGAGTGTCCAATGCTGAAACTACATGAGTCAGAATTGTTTAGCTAAGAAAACCAAAGGGCTGGGTCCGACTCCCAGTGCATATTTCATAATTCATGTGCAACACCAACTCTGTAGTTACCAGATCAATATGTGTAGAAACGAGGAAAAAATAAAAATGTACCTTCATAAAATATGGACATGAGATTTTATAGAGCATGTATGGATATGGGACTCCATGCTTGGCCACTTTCGGGATCGTGGGTTCTCGGGCAGGTGGGCTTAAAAAAATGCATCTATTGTTTAGTGTTCTACAAATAGCACACACAGTTCCGCGATATACAAATAGACAAGTGGACTTGTGGGGTGGCTGACATTTTATAGACCATCCACAGTTTCTGGATCGCAGATTCTCGGGCTGGTGGGGCTCTATTGTTCAGTGCCTTACAAATAGCTTATGATAATAAATTGACAAGAGGATTTGCAGGCTGGTCAGCTCAACATTCTACTTCAGGCTGGTAGGCTCCCAGAAATAAGCAATACATACAAAATATGCATAGATCCCTTATTCCATACTTAGGCACTTATTTGGATCGTAGACTTGTAGGCTGTACATTGGGCTGATTTCCTCCATATAGAAATTGGGTTCTTGGGTTGGCAGGCTCAAAATTGCCTAAGCAAAGAAAAGAGCTATGTTCGACTCCCACTGCATATTTCATAATTCATGTGCAACACCAACTTTGTAGTTACCAGATCAGTGTGTGTAGAAATGAGGCAAAACTAAATATGTACCTTTATAAAGTATGGACATGAGATTTTATAGACCATGTACCGATATCGCATTCCATACTTGCGGGTTCTCGGGCGGGAGGGGTAAAAAAATAGGCCTCTATTGTTCCTTGTTCTACAAATAACACATATAGTTCCGCGATATACAAATTGACAAGTGGACTTGCGGGGTGGCTGAGATTTTATAGACCATGTACAATTTCTGGTTCGCGGGTTCTCGAGTTGGCGGGGTTAAAAACAGGCCTTTATTGTTTGGTGCCTTACAAATAGCTTATGATTATAAATTGACAAGTGGATTTGCGGGCTGGCCGGCTCAACATTTCTCAATTGACAAGCAGATTTGGGAGCTGGCCGGCTGAACATTCTACTTCTACTGATTTCCGCGATATACAAATTGACAGACTCTAGGGCTGGTGGGCTCCCAGAAACGAGCACTACATACCAAATATGCACAGATCCCTTATTCCATACTTAGCCACTTATTTGGATCATGCACTTGTGGGTTGTACATTATGCCTCTAATGTTTTGTGTCCTGCAAATAGCACTCATAGTTGGGCGATATACAAATTGACAAGTGGACTTGTGGGCTGGCTGGCTCAACATTACATTTCTGTTGGATGGAAGACGTGTAGGGTAGCGGCCTCTAGGCGCAAAAAAAACGAAAAAAAAACATAGCTGCAAACAAGTTTGACAAATACAGAGAAAATAAATGAAAAACTGTTTACTATGGAACACGGGCAGAAAAAGAATGCACCTTTGCATGGATTTGTCTACATCTCTGGGTAGGAGTTCTTTGCGCCATCTATTTTTCCTGTCTGTTTCTATCAACAAAAGCACAAAAAAAAATGGATATGAACATAAGTTCAGATGTTAAGAAAAAGGCAACTACTATGTACATATACAAAAAAAAAATAGAATAAGATGAATAGAGTCACAAATAGTTTTTGGGAGGATGTACCTTTTTTTTTCTTCACAATGTATATTTTGTAATTGGAGTAAAACATCGTTTGTATGCTCACCAGAATGATATGTGTAGAAATCAAGGATAGAGATATGCTTTGAAACATAGAAATATGAGTTTGAAATAAGTTTGATGTATATGTCATAATTCAAGTGCAATACCGATTGTATCGTGATCAAACCAATATGTGTCTAAGAAAAACATACTGTATTGAGGAATGGTGATGCAGGAGCATAGGCTCATGAAAATGAAGTCACCCATGACTTCATCAAAGTTGAGTGAATCAAAGGAGACCTAGGGTCTCACACTTGTGTAATTTGTTATTTTGGATAATGGGCAAGGATTCTAGATCCTTTCTACTTGTAAAAGATAAGATAGGGTTTGTTAATGGTTAGTGAGTCACTGATGACTCGTAGGGGTCAGTTGAGTTTATGAAGTACTCTGTTCCTTAATCATAGGATTTGGAAATAGAAATCCATTGTAATTAAATACAAGTTTGGTCGATGGTTGAGATAGCTTAACCTACTTTAATCTGGCTGAGTCTAGATGAGGGTTATCTCACAGGGCTCGAGGAGAGAAAGCAGAGAACAGACTGAATATTTGGGTCAGGAAGAGATCGACAGAGTGTGATAGAAAGAGAATACAGATAGATGTAAATAATCAATAGAGGATTATTAATGGATTTTTTCTTCTTGTGTAAATACTCTGCACTCATGATTGTTTTTGGTTCGATTGTGATTTTTTCGTTTTCATGGATTGAATAATAGTAATTCATTTGAATGGTTTAGAAAGGAATTACTTACGAGAAGGATTTCGTAAAGTTTGGAAACCTTTACAGCCATCACAGTGAACCCTGGATTATAAATACCATTTGTATATGCTAACATTTTGTTCAAGTTGTGTGTAACCATTTATGTTATCGATCGAAAAGGATGGGATACATCTGACTCATCAAGGGAGCATCGAATTCCATGGAGCATGTGTTTGAATCGATGGATGAGATTAAGAGCAAATGGAAATGTACAGTCTGTATGCATTTATAATATGTACAATATTTGGGAATCAACGATCGTGATTAGAGTGGAGTTTGGGCAAGACAGTTGAGATCTCGTCAAGGATTGGAAGTTTGAGATTAGAACGAAGATTGAAGGCTGAGAGATAGATGATCACAATCTCAGAAGAGAAGGGAGGATACAGAGTTCGAGGCACCTTGGTGATTTCCGCTGGGTGCTATGTGGTGCTTAGTATATGGAAGCGGAATTTGCATGGAGGGTACAATTTGTACGGTGTGTGAATTTCCGTTGGGACTTTGAATCACATGTAATGGTTCTATGAGTAGGTAAGCACTTAATGTTAAGGACCCTAAATTGTATAGTGGGCCCGAAATAAACCTCCATTGTGGTTACATTGAATGGTCATTTGACGTTTAACATTTTAAATGTGAAGTCATTTCCATTGGGGTTTAAGCTAAAGAGAAGTGTTAAGTTCGCTAAGAAGAGAAGTCTCGTTGATTTTAATAGAAATGCTATCACAGTGACAGATTACTACTTTTAGTTCTGTCACCAATTGAATTGGAAATTAGAGAAGTTTTAAAAAGAATGGTGAAGGACCATATTCAAGGTAGATTCCAGTACCGAAAATTGTGGAATCGAGGATCTGCTTCGACATAGCAAGTGGTGCTTGCATCAAGTGGTATCAGAGCAAGGATTTCTCTCTGTAGGAGGTATCTTTTATTCTCTGTGAAGGAATTTACTTTTATATATTCATGAAAGTATGGGTGCTGTCATAACTAATGCTTGTTTTGGTTAGCACAAAGAATTGATGAGTGTAACATACAGAGAAGTAGGAAAAGAAAGATCCTAGAAGCAGATTATGGTCAAAGATAAGAAAAGAGCAGGATACAAACAGGAGATGATCCATTTGGTATATGGATGAACATGGTCAAAGATCTTGAAGGCATAAAGAGATGATATGATGACTATAATTGCAGGTACAGAAGCAAGAAGACTGATGAAAGTGGCAGAGTATGGAGGAAAATTCTAAGTAATGGTTATCCCCTGGTGATGAGGAAGCTTATAGCAAATTCAGATTTGAAATTTTGATTGAGGTAAATTGAAATGTTATTTTGTTTCAATTTATAATAATGATAAAGTTGTGGAAGAAATGACTCATCAGAGAAGAAACT
>ML776612.1:44387-74604 GCA_009831015.1 Picea engelmannii
GTCAAATTGACTCTTTGGCTCCCTGCTGGAACCCAATATGATTTATCACATATCCCACTTTCTTCAAAGTGTGGGTCCCCTTAACCCCGCAACTCTCTTCTTGGTCCTTCGAAGAAAGTTGGCGGTGACACTAGCTCTCCGTGCTATGACCTTTTTATCTTGTGACCTCAGGCTATGTCCTAGATCTCTACCACAAAAGAACTTCGTGTTTCAGGCTTCGGCTTGTTCCACAATGGCCAACTTCTGGGTTCCTGAACTTTGAATTGACGAACTTAAATGGCGCAAGGATCAACGGTCCTCGTCCCTCTGTCTCCCCCTGACGATAGACAATTCAACTGTATTTGGGATTTCAATGCATCCTTCACACTTCGGGACTTCATGAGTCCTTCCTACAGTGCACACACTTATCATTTTTTCCTCCCAAGACTTAGACTGTTCTCAACCCTTCTTCTGCACTCCCTATAGAGCTCTACGCTAGTTCTTCTGAGATTTTTCTCGGCTTGAAACCTTTGAGGTTCTCAATTCTCCTGTTTCCTTCTGTGGACTTTCAAGTTCTCTCTTTGGAAACTCCACGCTCTTCCTCCCGAGCTTGTAATATGAACTTACTTTATCCTTGATGCACTCCTTGCGCTCATTTAATCCTTTTGACCGATTATCCCTAAGCCCTTCTAGAAGTATTAAGGCATCTCCTTTCCTAGAAAGATGCATGCATGCAAAGACTTTCTTCCTCTAAGTGTTCAACAACCCCAAGGTTCTCTCAATGTATCCAACAATCCAGAATGTGTTTCTCTTGTGCACACTCGCACTAGCTCAATTCCCTCAAGGTAGAGTTTTACAGAGTATTCAGTAACTCTACGTTGCGCTTCCTCCCACACAACCTTTCTTTCCAAGGTATTCAACAAACTTGAAATTCCTCTCTGAGTCTGTGAATTATCTTGGTGTGCCCTCCTGGTAGCTTCTCTTCTGACTCGAATGAATTCAGACACACACTCCTTGCGTTGGCTTACAGAGTCTCAACTCTCTGTCACACACTCCTTTCACTTAGACTAGAGAACCAAAACTAATTCAACACACTCACAGATATAATATTATAATTCTATCCCTACAAATGATTTCTAACATACATCTACATTATAAACTCATACGAATGACATTCAAAACTAAACATCCATTACATAAAAATTGATAAACAGAAAAATATGTTACTTTATATTAATGGTAGAATGTCCATTACAATATGTGAGACCTGACTTATGACTGAGTCTTGGCTCTCAAAAATCCTCCAACTCCACTCTCTCCTATCTACTTCTATCTTATATTACTGGGCACCAATACAAAGGTTTATACAAGAGGGGCTCGATGAGCTTCCCTCCAAGCTAAGCTAGTGGTGTCTAATCACCTTTCAAAACACCTGACTAATGAGGCATATTACAATGATGGAAATATGATCTGAATCAGGTGTAGATCCCTCCTACCGTCATCCACTTAATGGCAACTTCATCTACGGCTTGTGTGAAGGCACAATTTGGCTCTTCCAACTTGTCAGCATTTATTTCCTCAATTATGATCTAGAGTTTGAAGGCAAAATGAGAGGGTGGCACCTCTCCCTTTCTTAAATGCACACCAATCGTGCTAATCATCTGGAACGTGTTGAGGTGGATCAATGCTCCTACATCAGAAAGGTTTAGACAAAAAGGAAACCAAGGTGTTAGTGGACGGGCGTCAAGGCTCAGACAACGTGAATTCTTCTCTTCTTGCCATTATCCTTTACATGCATTAGATGCCTGCGTCAAGGTCAAGCAAGTAAGAAAATCTTGAAACATGCATAAGTTTAAATGGCTTGAACTCTTGGTTTTTTTAGTAGAGAAGCAAGATGGAGGTCTGAGCTTAGATTGCAATTCTTGTCACAATTGTTGCACCCAACTTATAGTTTCTCTCAGGTAGGTCTCATCGGTTTGCAGACAACATTATGCAAGGAAATCCAAAACCAACGTGTTATCTATATGAAAATATATATATACCAGTTCTTTTTAATGAAATAAGTAAACATTCGAGATAAAACTTCTCTAACCACGATCTAAGAAATTTACAGTCTTTCAACAGATATTTAAAATATAAAATATATTACATGATTCCTTTTGAATGAAAAATATATAAAAAAATACATACATATTTTTCTTTTTATGAAAAATATGTATACATTCTAGATAAAATCTCTCTAGCCACGATCACAAATTTTTAGTCTTTCAGCAGATATTTAAAATACAAAATATATTTACATGATTCCTTTTTAATGAAAAATATATAAAAACATACATACATGGTTTCTTTTTATGAAAAAAAATTATATATACATTCTAGATAAAATCTCTCTAGCCATGATCTAAAAACTAAACAATCGTTCAACAGATAATTGAACAATAATTCACAATGCACCGAAGAAGACTTGCAATCAAGCAGAAAAACAATATAAATTACACCCATTTTTAAATTACAAGTACAGATATAAATCTTTATGAGAGTACTTCCACCGACAAAATGGGCTTGGAGATGTTCTTCGTCAATTGGCGATCCTCCCATCCTCGAGCTTTCTAACCGCTAAGACCTCACTGGCACCTCCCATCCAATGATAGGGGTACTCTTATTCCCCCTGAGCCCCCTGAGCCGCAAAGGGGACACACACACACAAACCATAGAAAAATCTATCTCCAAGATCGCCTCACAAGGTCGATCTACCACTCTCTATCGAGCTAGGCATCCCAACTCCCAAAAGAAAAATTAGTCAAGAGAAATATCGGGAGCATAACCTTACGCCTGCCAGTCATTCCATACCTCTCCTCTGCTATCTCTTTCATAGATTTCTTCCTAGTGACCTTTTCATTTTCACATTAAATTAGTTTTATTAAAAATTTATTAGGGAATATTCTCCCCCATAGACTTGTCACCCAACCCCTTATTTTCACCAGAAATTCATTTAATTAATTAAATTAAATTGATAATTTCCCTCACCCACCAAAAAGTGTTCCTAAAAATTCTCCTCGATGTTCATTTATCCCCTTACATTCCCTTAATGACTGACACCTTTCTTAATGCTTAGTTGAGTTTGAAAATGGAAAGTTTTCTAGACCAGATTCCCTCCTAAGTTCCACATCCTTTTTGTAATTAAGTTTCCCCCTTTCTGTCTAAGTTCGAAACTAGCAAGTTTGCACAAAACAACAATTAATCTTTTAAATAATTTAATCCTCCATTTAATTCTAAATTTTATTTCCCCCCCTTTTAATTATAATTTGATTAATTAATTTTTTTCATCCTCGTAGTCTACTTAGACCTAGGCTTTAATTTCAACTAGGCTTGGGAAATTTTTAAGGGAAAAGTTATAATTAAGGTACTTTATTGATGCATAATTATTTTAAGGTTGACCCTGTCAAGGTAAGATATTATTCTCTAGGTACCTAGGTTCATTGACTCATCTTTGTTTAAAAACCGCGACATGCCCTTCAAGACTCACTACATGATCCAAGAGTGACACTCTCCTTCATTCAATTTCCATCTATGCAACATGCCCTTCAAGATGCACTACATTCTCCAAGGGTTCCACTCTCCTTTTGACTGATTTTGGTAGACGTAAAACCCTTGGAGTCAATACTCCTTCAGGTGACCTTGTGGGAGACTAAGGGCCTCTAAGGAATAAGGACCCTGCCTTATTGCGCACCCCTTAGAATCATCATGAACAACTGTCACAGTCTTCCCTCATGGCATCGTGGAACTCTTGAACTAGTTAATCGTTAACCTACATTTCAAGCCACGACGAGAGTGCTAGTAGGTTGTGGAAGGGTTTTTGCCACACCTCTCCCTCAATATCTATGGTTTTCATGCATGGCCCCTTTACTCTAAATGTGAATCTGATTCACAAGCTATCGTCATCCTGCATCCATCAACGCACAAGTCAACAATCTATAAACAAAAATCATAATATACCAAGCATATGTCAGATATGTAATAACATAAATACGCAAACCATAAACAGTCCACTCCCTGACTCGATGTGAAGTCTAAGGAGGTTCATCGATGCCATCGACATTCTTAATCAGTTCATATTCCTGCACACTCAGGAGAAACCAGTCAATA
The DNA here is from genome assembly GCA_009831015.1 of Picea engelmannii. Taxonomy (NCBI): domain Eukaryota; kingdom Viridiplantae; phylum Streptophyta; class Pinopsida; order Pinales; family Pinaceae; genus Picea; species Picea engelmannii. The sequence goes on from ML776612.1 coordinate 48,516, forward strand.
GCACCTATCGATACAATAAAATAAAATAACATATCATCATATCCACAACATCATCATAATCCATAAGAGAAATAGTCGATCATATAATGAACCGGATTACTTGCATGCAAGTGTCTTCAATAATAAGTCACATCAGAAGTGTGCACAAGAACGGGATGTTACATACACCCCCTCCTTTTCTAAACTTTGTCCCAAAGTTTCATAGTATACAAATGCATAAATAAAGTATTTGGCAATATCTAAATGTCTAGCTATAAAATAAAAATGGAAACTGTTGACACATATCATATGCGTCCTCCCAAGTAGCTGAGTGTGGACTATAATTATGCTACTAGACCTTGAGCTGATCGACAGTTCGACGTCATAGTTGTCGAATGTGAAGGTCCAGAAAGCAGTTTGGCTTTGCCGTGAGCTCACCCTCGGCCAACATCGGCCAAGAAATCAGTCAATCTCATGCATAGGATCACTGACCTAAAGTTGCACACAGATACAATATAACATTGCACAATGCTTCAAATAATGACGCACAACTAGCCATTTGGCCCTTTATAATTAGTCCCTTCATATTTCATTCACGCGTGTAACATCCCCAACCACCCACAAGCCAAGGCATGCTACCTTCAAGCCTGCACTTGAACTTCTTTCTCTTATGATACCTTTTTAAAATTTAAGGATGTTGTTACACATTATTTTCATCATCCCTATGACTTTTAATGATGTAAACCTATCTGTTGCCTTCAGAGGGGTCAGTGGCCTGAGTTCCTGAAGAGAGAAGGGAGAAGAACTTTTCCTGAGAAAAGAAGTTGCATTTTCCTTTGGAAAAACCCTATAAAAAGGAAGTTCGCAGGTTACCTATGTATTAGGGTGTGAGAATGCTTGATTCTCGCAGGTTTCCCACACTTAGGGTGCGAACTGTTCACAGGCTGCTCTATAGGCAGGGTGCGAGAATGCTTACACGTGGGAAAAATGAGCGTTTTCTTGAATCTTCTAGAAAGAGAAACTTCTATGGTGAGGTGGCATCCGAATGGTTTGGATCTTACTCGCTTTCATGATTTAGTGGGATCATCCTAACCTCCTCACCTTATCCTCTTCAAATTATAAAAGGAGAGTTCTCATGGAGAAAGTTAGCTTTTGTCAGCTTTGGAGATTTTGGGATTGTTAGCTTGGTTAGAGTGGATTTGAGATTTGCTTTGTCAAGATAGATTGTGAGTAGTATCAGATCTATGCTCTCAGAATTCTTAGAGTGGAAGTGTGTGGGGAACGAAGGATAGTTGGAAGGGACCTTACGACATCAAGGCCATGGTTGTAATCTCTCTTTCACATTTAATATGATACAATAATATGATTCTTTCCTATAAATCCTGTTGTGTTTTATTGTATGATTCCTTGATCACATACATAGGTTTATATTGAGTTTATGCTATTGCTATCACTTTGGTTGGTTGCGTTCTTTTGCAAGATGATCATAGTATGAGCATTGGAACAGAGCTAGGATGGTGATCGTGAGAGGAAGCGACATTTAAACGGTATGTCACCCATCCCTCTTTAGTTAGTAAATTCAATATCTAAAACATAAGGAAAGTGTCATGTTTTGTTCTAGATCTAGGTGGATCTAGGGAGATCATCTAGTGTCCGCACCTACCGATTAGTCCGATAAAAAAATTGGTGACTCCATTGGGGAACGAATTGTTTCCTAGTTAGTATAGTTTCCCTTGCTTTGATTGCTTGTTTTCTGGTCTCTGAGTCTGTGGGAGATCCATCCAGACTCTTTGGATCTAAAAGTTCACTCAAATTTAGTCCTTTTTCAATTTTTTTTCTTGTTTATAGGCATTCTCGCACTGTACCCTTTAGTGGTCTGTGAGAAACACCTGAGTTCGCACCCTGGTGTTAAGTCCAATGCGAACCCCTCCTAGTCAACCCTTGTTTAGCCTGCGAGAATCTTTGATTCTCGCACTGTAATACACTGCCAGCCTGCAAACTTGTTTGTAAATTTTTTTGGATTAGGTCTTGTCATCTTTTGATGACCTAGTTTTTCTTTGATCAACTGGATTGAGCTTTTGGAGCCTATATTGATCTTCTTACAGTCTGCTTGACATCCTTTGAGTTTCTTTTAGCCACTTTTGCTTTGTTTGGTTATGAAGGATTAGTCTCTTTCTTTGAGTGTCTTTCAACTACAAAGCGTGTGTTTTCTTTAGAATTGTTTAGGGAAAGATCAGATTTCTTCTGAATAGTTTGCTTTAAAAGAAAACTTTTAGTTTGGATTTCTTTGTTTTAAGAAAGTTCATTATTGCTTTTAGTGAAATTTTTGAAACAAAAAGATTTAATTTCTTGCTTTATATTATATTGGGGGCATCCTTGCATTTGAAGTAGCGAAATTGCATGATTCTTGGCATTTTTTGATCTTAAATTATGAAAAAAATTCCCCCTCATGGCCAGGGGGGCCATGAATCGTGCATTGGTGTTCAATACGTTTTTCTCATTTCTTGAGAATATTGATATTGATGGGTTTAATATATTTTGGGACATCATGCATATGGGAATGATAAATGTTTTCTCCTTCTCGTAGCATAGCTTTCATCGAAATGAAAAAATTGCATCTTCATATCTTTGCATAATTTTCAAGTTGGTCAAAACACCATATTGTCCACGCCATTTTCCCTTTGAGTAACAACAGCCATAAAATAAAGCGCTTATAAAAATTGATTAGACATTTTTATCTTTTCTTGTAGCAAACCTACATTAGATTAGTCGTAGGGCTTTGGAATAGGTGTGGAAGATAACTTTCCAAAGTTGCAAACAAACATAGAATCTTGAGTTAGGGAGCGGTCAAATCCACTTATTACATTTTGTCCTGGGAAGCCCTTCTAACACAAGGGTCAATCACGAGGTTGCAATGAGACTGGTAGAGTTACTCACCCTACTTTGTTGGTCTTGGTGTAGAGATTATGTGTATTATGGGAGTTGCTTGAGAGGTATACACACAATGATGAGTGGAAGCCTTTCAAGTTGATTTCGGGCTAGATACCCTACCCTTGCGCGTGGATCGGATTGTTGACTATTTCCCCAGGAATCATTGTAGTAATTGGTAACCTTAGTGGCCTATATCTCTAGGTTCTTTACATGAGGTGACTGTGGAGGGGCAAATCTTCACGGTACCTGGAATCGACATTGGCCAAACTCACTCAGGCTACTTGGAGGGTATACCCACGATTATGTGTGGGAAATTGCACTAGGGTGTAAGTCCATTAAGCAGGTCGTCAACATAACTTTTCCACCCACTCTATCTTAGCCCGTTCTTAATTTGTTCCCACGATGTTGGATTTCATCACCAACTAGTGCGTTCATTGTGAGAAGGTTTTGTTTGCTTGCTTGCTTACTAGATTTTTAGCGTGTGTTGATTGTTTTCCTTAGAGGATTCTAGATTGGATATTTATTTAATGGCATCATTTCCTGGAATGAACAATGAAGGAACCCCTGCTCCAGGATAACCTTTTATTTTTCCTTCTTATGGAAACATTGGTCCTCCTCATATTGCTACTTTGAGCCTTCCAGGTCTCATGATTGGATTACTGGTATGGTTGTTTTCCACTCAGGTAATCCCGAATGTAGTTAGTGCTTCAGTCACAAGCATTTCCCCCCAAGAGCATCAACCTCATGTTGATCCTTCACCTTCTTCACCAGTAAGTTATTCTTCACCTTCTTCGCTTGCAATGTCGCCTTCCATTTCATCTTCTTCATTGGGTGAAAGCTCTGAAGCTGGTAACCCGGTGAATAAGAAGAAGAAGAAAATGAAGATTAAGAAGAAGAAAGATAAACAAGGGTCAAAACCTCCAACCACTGTCAAACATGTTGGAAAACAACCAGTTACTGTTAATCATGCTGGGAGTGTTGATGATGTCAAGATCACCCAAATAACTCGTAAGCCCAAGTACCCTTGCAGGCTTTGTAAGGGTAGCCATCTTCTTAAGGATTTCCCTGGTCTATCCAAGGTTATAGAAGTATGGTCTACACATCCTCGCCAACCCATGTCGTCAGCCTCTGAACCACATGTTGATGACTTCCCGTCAACTAGTCATGATACCATTGGGAAGAAGAAAAGTAGAGTCAAGTTCCCATGCATGCTATGCAAAGGGAGTAATCTCACTCACCTTTGCCCTCATATGGGTGAAGCCTCAAAATTACTGGAAGTTATGACTATTTCACAGCCTTAACTTCCAGCTGCTTATTAGAAGATTACTCTTGACCCCCCTATAGTTGGTGGAATGATCACTCTGGTCCCTTCACCAGTCAATTTGGTTGATCATGTCATCAATCTAGTCATGTCCTTAGTTGAAACAGTTGACAAAGTGGCTGATCTGATACCATCCTCGGTCAATCCCACTCTCTCCTCAGAGACTGAAACTAAAGCGGCCGATCTGATCCCATCCTCAGTCGATCCCACTCTCCTGTTAGAGAGTATCACCCAAGTGGTCGATCTATTTCCACCTATCGACCCCATTCTCCCCTTGGAGAATGCAAACCAAGTGGTCGATCCGGTTCTGTCATTGGTCGATCCCAATCCTCCTCTGATGAGTGCTAAAGTGGTTGATCGGGTCCCATCATCAGTCAATCCCACTCTTCCTCTAAAGACTGCCTGCATGGTCGATTCGATCCCATCATCGGTCGATCCTCCTCTTCCGCTTGAGAGTAAACCCGATACTACCCATGTTTTTATCGTTAATACAGACTCTACCATGCTGGGGGCTATTCCACCTTCTCCCATGGAACCCCCTCCAAGTTATGAGGCCATCAATTTTGATTGGGGTGTGCTAACTGGACCTCATCTTCCCTCTCACATTATTTTCTAGATTACAGTACAGGTTTGTGGTCAATATGTTCCTCAGACACTGATAGATGAAGGTGCGTCCGTTAGTATTTTGTCCTGTATTTCTTGGCAGGCTTTGGGTCGTCCTTAGCTTGTGTCGGTTACGCAGAATCTGTTAGCTTTTAACAGAAGAACCAGTCAACCTTTAGGGACCCTTCCTCAGTTTCCTGTAACTTTGGGAGGGAAAAATGTCTTTATTGACGTCATGGTAGTCCAAGACCCCTTGGATTTTGCTTTACTCCTTGGGCGAGATTATGTCTATGCCATGAAAGCTATTGTGTCTACTCTTTTTCGTGTGATATCTTTCCCTCACTATGGATGATTTGTGACTGTTGATCAACTTTCATTAATTGACCCTGACTGGATTGCCTCCCTAAATGTTTCTTATATGCAGACAGTATCACCCCTGCCACAGGTCAATTATGTGGCATTGTCTCCCATGGCTTTGACTTCTGATGACTTAGATCCAGTAGTTGACATGGTGATCTCTTCGATGGGGTTGTTAGAGCCTGATATCTTTACTCCTGTCATGACCCTCGACATGGTGTCCTTCCAGAGTGTATTTCTTCCTTCCAGTGAAGACCTCTTGGAAGCCATGACCGAGTTTTGTCCCTTGACATGTTGTCCTTCCGGAGCATTGTCCTCTTGGAATCCATGATCAAGAAGAGAGACTTCGAGGATAGTTTTTGCATCTCTGAGAAAACCTCATTAAAAAATGAAACAGAGGTCTATGAGCACGATTTTCTGATTTCAAGCTCGTTAAAAAATGAAACTAGACTTGAGCATAGTTTTCTAATTTCAAGCTCGTTAAAAAATGAAACCACTTACGAGGATAGTTTTTTCGTCTCTGTGGCAACCTTGTTGAAAAAAAAGAAATAGAGGTTACGAGCATAGTTCTTGTTTCTATGTCAAGCTCATTAAAAAATGAAATAGTTTCCCCCCTCTCTATTTGAGTCAAGTCCTTCGTCTAGTATTTGAAGCTTCATTTCATTCTCCTTTGTAGTTGGATGAAATGAAGCTTGGGGGGCAATACTCTCAGCCTCTGGACTTCATGCTGAAGTAGAGTCGTTAGCTTCTTAAGCTGGGGGCTAAGTAACAACCATCCATGTGTTATGCATTGGGGAGTCGCCTGCTAGCTTCTTAAGCTGGGGGCTAAGTACCAACCATCCATGTGTTATGCGTTGGGTCGCAAGCATAGTTTTATATGGTTCAAACTTGTGTAAAAATGAAACCACTTACCTCAAGCATAGTTCCCTCTGGTTCAAGCTTGCATAAAAATGAAACCAGGTCCAAACATAGTTTTGTTTTGTTTTAAAGCTTGCGTAAAAATAAAAACAATCCCTAGCTTAGTCTTTGTTCTTTCTTATGCTCGTAAATACATGAGAATAAGTTACCGAGCTTAGTTTTTGTTCTTTCTCATGCTCGTAAATAGATGAGAATAAGTTACCGAGCTTAGTCTTTGTTCTTTCTCGTGCTCATAAATCAATGAGAATGTAACCAAGTATAATTTTATCACTTTTTTGGACTCGTAAAGGTTATACGAAAAAGGAACCCCCTGGAGTTCCCTTTAAGCTCTTTTCAGACTCTCTAAACATGAAAATATTGTCGAGCGACCTTGTTCTTTTCATGCTCGTTAAAGTATTTGAAGAAAATTTTTGTTGAGCGATAGTTTATCTCTTTTTTGGTCTCATTAGACTACTTTACAAAAAAGGAACTGAGAGAGTTCTCTTTAAGTGTTTTTCAGACTCTCTAAACATGAAAAACCCCCGAGTTTTCTTTCTTTGGACTCATAAAACAAACATCGAAAGGCCCATATGGGACCGAACCACTACTTCCTAGGGTTTGTTAAACATACTCCGAGGGACTCGTCTGAAGGATGAGCTTACATTTACAAGCATATGTTATCCTCCTCAAGCTTGTGTAAAAATAAAGAGGTACTCGCTAGAGATGGTGGGGGAAAAATTGGGAAAGAAATGTATCTAAACCTATATTCTATGGAAGAGTCGCTTTTGAACATGACACCCTTTCACTCGCCTTGTGTCTAGGTTGGAAAATCCGCTCATCTCTTGGTCACAATCCTTTATAAGATTACAAATTGGTTTGTGATCCCTGTTGTTGAGTCAGTATTTCCAAGACAGTTGTCGTGTCATCAATATGTTTAAAGATAAATTCAACCAGGAAAGCCTTCTATTGTGTCAGCCTTTTCTGCAGTCTTTAAGCCTTATATTGCATCGGTCATCCCTGAGTCAGCCCTGAATCACTTGTTACTCTGATCTACATCAAATCTTGTTACTTGTTTCATTTCATTGATGTGGGATACATTAAGGACCTCCTGTGACGAATCTTTTCATGTCAACTTCAACTCATTATCTAGGAATTAGGCTTATAAACTAATTGGTACCTTGGAACTTGCATGCCTCAATGGTAGGTTTCCTCACTTTCGACAGTGGGTTTTCATTATTGACCCCTGATCGGGAGATTCCATCGAGTGTTCAACTTCAACTCATTTATTCACATTCGTTGGATTGTACTAGTGTACCTTGGGAGTCATTGGCATTAATGGTGATTTCCCTCGCACTTGTTAATGGTATACACCAATGACCGGTAATCAAGTGGTTTCTACCATGTTCGACTTCAACACATCTATTCACATGGTTAGATTCATACTATAGAGTGGTGGAGATGAAGACCCTGGATCTTTTCTGATAGATTCAGGTTGCGTTGGAGTATATTCAGTATACTGTTACATAGATCCACATTGTATGTCTGGTGGCTATGTTCAAATTTGAGTCTTTAACACATAGATCCACAGTGTATTTTTGGTGGCTATGTTCAGATTTGAGTCATATTGGCATGGATCCATAGTGTATGTTTGGTGGTCATGACCTGTCTTACTTGACATGGATATTTGCATGTCGACATTTATGATTTGATACATTTGTATTCTGAGTATGGGAATTCCTACCTCAGTAATGATATATTATTGTACTGTATTTCCTTATTTGTTGGCAGGTTTTCGACTGACTGTTCCTTGTTCCCTACACACACTCGACAAAGTATTTCAGCTATCACTCTGTTCTAACATCATACTTTGGGGGGCTCTCTGTTACACATTATTTTCATCATCCCTATGACCGTTAATTATGTAAACCTATTTATTGTCTTCAGAGGGGTCAGTGGCCTAAGTTCCTGAAGAGAGAAGGGAGAAGAACTTTTCTTGAGAAAATAAGTTGCATTTTCCTTTGGAAAAACCCTATAAAAAGGAAGTTCGTAGGATTCCTAGGGTGCGAGAATGATTGATTCTCATAGGTTTCCCACACTTAGGGTGTGAACTGTTCGCAGGCTGCTCTATAGGCAGGGTGCGAGAATGCTTACGTGTGGGAAAAATGAGTGTTTTCTCAACTCTTCTAGAAGGAGAAACTTCTAGGGTGAGGTGGCATCCAAATGGTTTGGATCTTACTTGCTTTCATGATTTAGTGGGATCATCCTAACCTCCTCACCTTATCCTCTTCAACTTATAAAAGGAGAGGATTTCTCATGGAGAAAGTTAGCTTTTGTCAGCTTTGGAGCTTTTGGGATTGTTAGCTTGGTTAGAGTGGCTTTGAGATTTGCTTTGTCAAGATAGATTGTGAGTAGTATCGGATCTATGCTGTCAGAATTATTGGAGTGGAAGTGTGTGGGGAACGAAGGACAGCTGGAAGGGACCTTACAACATCAAGGCCATGGTTGTAATCTCTCTTTCACATTTAATATGATACAACAATATGATTCTTTCCTATAAATCTTGTTGTGTTTTATTGTATGATTCCTTGATCACATACATAGGTTTATATCGAGTTTATGCTATTGCTATCACTTTGGTTGGTTGCGTTCTTTTACAGGATCACCATTGTATGAGAATTGGAACAGAGCTAGGATGGCGATGGCGAGAGGAAGCAACATTTAAACGGTATGTCACCCATCCCTCTTTAGTTAGTAAATTCAATATCTAAAACTTAAGGAAAGCATCATGTTTTGTTGTATTTTGTTCTAGATCTAGGTGGATCTAGGGAGATCAGTTAGTGTCTGCACCTACCGATTAGTCCGATAACAGATGCATAAAAGAAAATACTTTAATGACATGCACGACAGTAGTAAACAAGCATGCATGGTCTAAAGATTCAATTAAAATATAATTAAATATATAGAGCACAATACATTCATACACAGATAATAATATCACAACAGAGAGCACTTATCTTTATAAAAATGTTACACCAACTGGTTGCAGACCAAGGATGTTACACCCAACCGTAGACACCACTACTCCAAATCTCAATAGTAGTGCCAGCCCCGAGCTAGGGCTATGAATCCAAAAGGATAGTTCCATAGTGTACTTGGGTTCCCAAACCAATCATCTCTCAAGCTCTCACAGGTTTCCCAGCACCCACAACAATCCAAGTTCCCAACTCTCTTCTACCCATCCTATACCGCCCCAAGAGAATGGACCTCCACCCTTCTCTGCCATGTAGTCCCTCAGGTAGTCCCTCTCCTTTATTTTCGGGCCTCCAACACAGCTGGGCCAGAATCTCGATGCTGCAACTCTCAGGACTCGCAATTGTGAGAAAAAAAGAGCACAGGCCAATGCATCTCAGACATGTAGGCCCTAGGTCATGGCTAGATTTCACCAGCGAACATTACATCCAACTATCCCATGGCTAATTCTTTAGCAGTTCCTTTCGCTTTCCTAAGCCAAGATGTGGGTGAGGATGGATCAATGAATGGGTAAGTGAGTGCATGGAAGTGAGTGAGGGAAATAATGGTACGAATGTAGAAGTGAAGGAGCGGACAAGCCAACAACCAATGACCATCAACCCTCAACCAACCCCACAATTAGACTAGGGATGGGTTTAAGTATTTTCATAGAGAAATCAAGAACCTCCTGGCCTTCCCCAAGAAGCTCACGTAATCGATCCCTACCCTTAGACAAAAGAGTAATTAAAAAATAGGAAATAAACATTTATCCCCTCAATCCCCCTCTCTTGTGGAATCATAGCCCCCTATAACTCTATTCCTTGTCCATCTAGCAACCAACCATGTATTTATTATTAATAATGATAAAAACATTAAATGTCTTGGGCACACTGGCCTTTTAGTAGTTGTTTGGGAACTCTGGCCTCTCAGCATTGTAACAATACATTATTTAAAATGGGGGTTCAAAACTTGGGGTGTTACATCCCCTCTCCCTTATTTCGGCACTGTCCTTAGTGCATATACAAAATAGAGATCAAAATCTCAAATTTATTCAAAAAGTTGTGGGTACTCTGCCTGAATGGCATCTTCATTCTCCCAGGTAGCATCTTCAGGACCGTAGCACGTCCACTGAACTTTTACCAGCTCTATAACTCGATTTCAGAGCATTTTTACCTTTATGTCCAATACCCACACTGGCTAAACCTAAAAATATCCCTCTGTCTCTACCTGAATCAGACACCAATAAATAACATGGTTAGGATCATGTAGATATTTCTTTCATAACGAGACATGAAATACATTATGCACATTCACGGAAGCTGACAATGAAATCATGTATGCAACTGGCCCTATTCTGTCCAATATTTCAAATGGACCATGGAATCTGGATGCTAGTTTTGTACAACTACCTGATTTCAAAGAGACTTTCTTGGTGTTCACTTTCAAATGTACGTGCTCCTCTACTTTAAACTCTCTAGATGTCTTGTTCTTGTCTGCATAAACTTTCTATTTTTCCTAAGATTCCTTTAAATTCTTCTTGATCTTGACCACCTGTTCTTCCATGTCCTTGAGTAACTCTGACCCAAGTACAACTCTATCTATTGGGATGTCCTAGCTTACTGGAGTATCACATTTCCTACCATACAAGGCTTCAAATGGGCTCATTCTCAATGAAGCTTGATAGCCATTATTATATGCAAAATCAACCAAGTGTAAGTAATCTTCCCACTTAGATGGCTTATCCATCACATACATTCTCAACATGTATTCAATTATTCGATTGACTCTCTTTGTTTGCCCATCTGTCTGGGAATGATATGTTGTGCTAAATTTTAGATTTGTGCCAAATCCTTTAAATAATCCCCTCCAAAAATTGGAGGTAAACTTTGTATCTCTGTCTGAGACAATTGTCCTAGGTATCCCATGCAACCTAGCAATTTTTTTCATGAAAATTTCAGCAATATTAGCCGATGTATGCGTTGTGTTCACAGGCACAAAATGAGTAGCCTTTGTTAATTTGTCAACCACCACCATGATTGAATCATGTTGCTTATTTTTTCTAGGTAATCCTATGATGAAATTCATGGTGATCACTTCCCATTTATTCTCTAGGATTGGCAATGGCTGCATCAAACCCATTGGGTGCCTATGCTCATCCTTCACCTTCTAACATTCCATACATCGAGCGATGTAATCAGCAACATCCTTCTTCATTCCCGGCCAAACGAACTGGCTTCTTATTGCTGTAATTGTTTTCTGGTAACCAGGATGTCCAACATAAGGAACATCATGCATTTCCTTTAGTACCAAATTTTGCAGTTCTCCAGAATTAGGAACATAGATTCTATTTTTATGCATGAGTAATCTGTCTTCCTTTATCTCATACTCCTTTATTTTTTGTTGTACATCTCCTTATTGTACGTTTTCCTTTACCTATAGGTAATGTTGGTCTGTAACAAGGCCATCTAAAATTATTCTCTTCAAGTCTGACTGATGCATACTGATAGCAGTAGCATGCATGATATGCACTATTCTACTAAGTGCATCAACAAATTTATTCTTCTTTCCCTTGATATGATTGATATCGAAGTCATACTCACTTAAAAATTCCAGCCATCTTGTTTTCCTGGCTTTCAAGGTTGGTTGCTCAAAAAGATACTTTAGGCCAATGTGGTCTGTCCTTAATTCAAATTTCTTCCCTGTCCGATAATTCCTCCACATCCGCAAGGCATGAACAATGGAAGCAAGTTCTAAGTCATGTGTGGCATAGTTCCTCTCATGTTCCTTAATATTTTTGGACTCATATCCTATGACATGTCCATTTTGGGTGAGGAATCCCCCAAGTCCTTCCTTACATGCATCTGTACATACCAAAAAACTTTCATTTAGGTCAGCAATCTTTAACACAGGTGCACTAGTAAGTAATTCCTTCAATAGATTAAAATTATTTTCACACTTGAGTGTCCATTAAAATTTAGTTCCCTTATTTTTCAAAGAAGTGATGGGATGAGAAATCTTAGAGAACCCTACTATGAACCTTCTATAGTAGCCAACTAATCCCATAAAAGATCTGACGTCTGAAACATTTTTGGGTTTTGGCCATCCACTAATGGCTTTGATCTTCTGTGGATCTACTTCTATGCCCTCCTTTGAAATAATGTGTCCAAAGTAATGTATCTTCTTTTGATAAAAAGAACGCTTACTAAACTTGGCATACAACTGATGTTATCTCAATACTTGCAATACCAATCTTAAGTGATGTTCATGCTCCTCTTCAGAATTAGAATAGATAAGTATGTCATCTAGGAATACTATGAAAAACTTATCCAAATAATTCTTGAATATCCCATTCATTAAGCACATGAATACAACTGGTGTATTGTCCAGTCCAAATGGCGCAACTACAAATTCATAATGTCCATACCTAGTCCTAAAGGTTGTCTTATGAGTGTCTTCTTCCTTGATTCTTACCTGATGGTATCCTGCCATTAGGTCAATTTTTTAAAATATCTTTTCTCCTCTTAGTTGATCAAAGAGGTCATCAATTCAGGGTAGAGGATACTTATTCTTTATAGTGCACTTGTTCATCCTTCGAAAGTCAATACACAACCTCAAGGTTCCATCCTTCTTTTTGACAAAAAGTACTGGTGCTCCCCAAGGTGAAACACTTGGACGTATGTACCCTTTCTTCGACAATTCCTCCAACTGCATTTGTAATTTTTTTAACTCTGGTGTGCTCATTCTGTAAGGTGTTTTTGACACCGGGGTAGCTCCTGGCACTAAATCAATTGAGAAATCTATCTCCCTTCTTGGTGGAAATATGGGTATTTCTTGGAATACATCTTCAAATTCTTGTAGTACTGAGAAATCTTCGAGTCTTGGCCCCTTTGTATTATCTGGATCTTCCACATGAGTTGCATACAATTGGCATCCTTTCCTAAAACATGTTTTTAACTGTAAGGTTGAAATCTCCCTTATAGAGATGGGTCTTGGAATTCCTTTCATAGTGATCTGTTTTTCATTTCCATCAAGACATGTAAATGTCTTGTTATGACAATCTAGGACAACATGATGCTTGTCCAACCAATCCATTCCAATCAAAATATCATAAAACCTTAATGGTATGATATTTAGATCAATACTAGTATTCAAGACATTAAGACTTATGGAACAACTTCTGACCATATCATGGATTCTTCTTTTGGTCTCAGTGGCTAATTGAACCAAACTTGCTTTTCCAAGTTTACTTTTCTCCAAATGTAATCTATCCACTATCTTAGAATCAATGTAGCAATGACTTGCTCCTGAATCAATCAAAATAACAACAGGTTGATTTATGATCCTACCTTCCACCTTGATCATATTGGACTGGTACTCTCCTTGTCGATCATTTAAAGCTGCATAGATTCTTCCCATATCTTCGACTATTATAACTTCTTGGATGTTGTGCGCAATATTCACTCTATCTTTTTTGTGTGGGCAATCCTTGTACAGGTGATCTTCCTTGCATCCCCAGCATTGGATTGGTGGTCTTCCCCTTTTCCCAAGGGATCTTCTTTCTTGAAATCTCCCCTTAGCATACTGATCTTGATGATTTCCATTAGGCTCATTCCTATTGAAGGGAGGTTTGAATCCTTTCCTCCTCTGATCAGAATTTTCATTTTTCTTGTCCTTCCAAGATTTGTACAGAGATTCTCTTCCTTGGCCTTACTCATACAGGTATTTAGCCTTTCTGATGGCCTCATTCAAGGTCTTGGGTTCATCATACTTGATCTTTTCCTTATAAAAGGTTGGCAATCTACTTAGAAATCTCTATATTTTCACTTTATCATCACCAATGAACCTGACATACTTTAACAATCCCAAGAAATTCTTCTCATACTCTGCCATAGACATGCTTCCCAACCTGAGTTCAAAGAACTCCTGCATTTTCCTATCATAGAAATGCTCTGAGAGGTACTCCTTCTGGAAGTACTTCTTGAACTTCTTCCAAGTGATCATACTTTCATTAACATGTTCCACTTGCTTCAATTGGTCCCACCACATTGCATCTTTTCCATGTAAATGGTAGGTGGTAATTTTGGCTTCTAGGTTGGATGTATAGTTATGCAACTGAAAATATCTCCTGAGCCCAAGCAACCATGCTTCAACATCATCTTCCCTTTCTCTTTCACCCTCAAAGGAAGGTGGCTTGAGATTCCTTAGCTCTCCTTGTAAACTATCTACCTCTTGTTTCCTTCTTTGGTTTCTAATAGGAGACACCTCTGGATTGCTTACGGGATCTTATGATGCATAAAAATTTCTTTCTGAGTAAGGAGGTGAGTGGTGTCCATGAGCTCTGCTAACACTTCTAGAATAACCAACTCTTCAACAATCATCCCTTATTTCATGGAACTTGTCGTATTCCTCTTGTTTTGAGTTTGATCCCTTCTTCATTTGTCTCTGCAACTAATTTAAGCTCTGCAACACTCGAGAATTTATCTGACTTTGCTCTCTCATCAATCACTTGTTGTTTGGTTTGTAGCTCTGCACTTCCATCGTTAGGATTCTTACCATTTCTATTAACATTTCATGCTCTCCTTTTCCCTTGTGTCCATTGGACTTTGTCTTTGCATTAACAAATCTGGTATTCTGGCCTTCGGACTCATTATCATGAATGGAGGCTCCCTTGCCTTATTCCATTTCCTCAATACACATCTTGCGCTGATGTACTTAGACCTCTTAATTTTGCAAAATGTGCAAGCGACCATTTTGTTAGAATTATGCATATGATAAACAAAATTTCCAAACCATGCTACAGGTCTCTTTATTTTTTTTGGTCATGGATATCATATCCCCATTCTTAGAAAATAACAGTGTCATGTTATCCTTGGTAGACACAGAATATCATCCTGTGCAGGTGCTTCCTTCAAACCACCTTCCCAGGTGACCACGACTAGAAACTGCGACTAAATCCTTCCTTAGCACTTTTTTGTCTCGAAGACAACCAATTCATCCCTTATCCCTCCTTCCGTCAGCTCTCAATCTGCATATGACCACGGCCATGACCCTACAGTTAGTTGAAAAAGATCTTGTCCAGAGCTTCGGGTGTTTGAAACTTTCAACTAGGACCGGATCAACAGTCCTCGTCCTCTTTCACGATCAATGATTGAGATCCACTTTGGGACTCTGTGCTTCGGGAGTCTCAACCTTCCTCACTTGCCTCCTCCCAGAACGCTTTTACCTGGAGTTCATGATCTGCTAATGGGTGTCCTCCCACAAATCAACGACTGTGAATCACTTCGGCTCTTCGGGCTTTGGAAGTTTCAAACTTTCCTCCTGCACTTTCTCTTCTAGAATCAACGGTCCTTTGACGTGTCGATGATCCTTCGACGTGTGTCTTCTAGAATCAATGGTTGATATGTACTCCCTTCGGGAGTATGCGACCCAATGCAACTTGTCACATCTTTCCCCTCTGGAGTGCCTAGTCTCTGGATTGCACGATCTGTCACCATGTGGTGAAATACTGGAAGCAGACACATGGCCCAATCAGGTGGGTGACATGTGTCACATTCTAACTGACTTTTCAATAATACAAATGCTCAAAACTTACTAACACGTGGCACACATACCATGTGTTGAAGTCATCCCAGGTGACGTACGCAAGCCACGTCACTTCGGGAATTCCAAGATCCACATCATCTCTAGGTGATTTCATCGTGCCCCATCACTTCGGCTCTTTGGGCTTTGGGACTTTGGGAGTTTCCATACTAGAACACTTCTAATTCTCTCGAACTCTGAATTCCCAAACTAGCCAATCTGTCACCACGTGTCCTCCTGGATTGGATGACTAAGATTCACTTCAGGTCTTCACCTAGAGTCCACGAATCTGCACCATGTGCCCTCCTTAATCTGATGGTTGAGGCTTACTTTAGGTCTTCGGACTTCATAAATCTCAAATTTCAAAACTTATCTGGCCCCACTGGCTTTTATGTGAAGCCCTAGATTTGGTGACATGTGGCTCTTGACATATCAATGGATGAGATCCTTTCGGGTCTTTGGGTTTCAAAAATATCAAACTTCAAACCCCTCGAAGTACACGAGATTCTGCCACATGTCCTCTTGAATCAGATGGTTGAGGCTTACTTCGGGCCTTTGTTGTTGGGAAAAATACCCTACAGACTAGCAAACTAGGGTCAGACTTGCATGTAGATTTTGACCGTAAAGAAATTACTTTTAAACCTACCACCCAAAACCCAAACCCCTCTTTCAAAAGTCATGCATGGAAAGAAACTACTAACCTTTTTATTGATGTTTGGTGTAGATCCTCCATTGCACTTTTCCCGCTTGCTTGTGCTGCTCCTTCCAAAGATAATCTTGCAATCAAGACAAAACACTACGCATGCATGCTACTTTTCTACTTGAGGGTTAGAAATTAAGCATAAATTAAACAAATCATAGATAACTCATGCATTGGGATATGAAAAGTATTCTTTTATTATTTGAAAAATGAATCAAACTACAATCAAAGTTGAGACCAGCCACCGTTCCTTGATCCTGATCCTGGGCTCCTCCTCTTCTTTTGTCCTCCAACTGCTTTGCGTTAATTCTCCTTTGGCTTGAGGAAAGGCTAAAGGGTTGGGACAATGGATTCATCAAATGGGCAGAGTTTCTTCGCTATAATTTTCGTCCTCCAAATGGTACCCCTACCCCTTCTTTTATAGGCTAGAAGGAGCTAGGGTTTTGAACGAACCCTCGACCATGCATGGCCGAGAGTTTCAATTAACTGACCCATATCTTTTTGTCCCATCGACAACTTTCCTATTTTTGTGTTTTGTTAGGTACACACGGGCTGTAGTAGGCCTGCCAGCGTGTACACACGTGCAGTAGTGGGTTAGGGCATGTGGGCCTTGACCCAAGAGGATTTTCAAAGAGGTTTTTCAGAAGATGTTTTGGAAATGAAGGGATATGAGTTGGCCTGATGCCAGGTAAGCATGTGTGGTACAATTTAGTGTTATAATAGATGCCCCCTAATGTGTGAGGTCAGAAGAGCATCTGATGGCCGAAATACATTACCAATATTTTACCAATCTGTACTGATGTGCTGAATGAGTGAGCCCAAGGATCAAGAACCAGGAGGTGCCATCTGCAAAATAACAAATGTCTCATCGAGGCAGGCATACCCATGCTCAGGATAAAATAGAACCATGGCTACCAATAAAATACACTGTAGATCCATGTCAAATAACTATAAAGAGTAGCTGCGAATAATACACAGTGGAGCTACATCTCGAAATCAGAAAGATATACATATAGAGTATCCATCTCCCAGAAGTTGATTCGGCCTGATGGTTGTACTTCAGAGCTTGAGAAACAACTTCAAAATCTTCTAAAACTTGGGTAGGAGTGTAGTATGAGTGTACAACTGAACTACCCAGAGGTCTTCGATGGCTCGTCGATTATGGACTTGATAATCTTGATGATCGGACTGAAGGCTTCAGTGATTTTGAACAAGGACTTGATTGGACGTTCAGGATGGCTGGGTATGCGGACAAGAGACATATTGCAGAAGGGATGACTCAGGCTCAGTGACAAACTTCCCTTGGATAATAGCACGACAAGTGATAAGACTCAGGCAGCATATCTGTTAATCATAAGTCTACAAAGTAGGAGGCAATGCAAACTCTCCATATGTTTGGAAGAGTAACCAAACGGTGGAGGACACAACTCTATATAGTGAGAAAAATCTTCCTAAGGTCGTACTACATCCCATAGTCTGATGATCAAACAGATAGATGTGCTTCATCCAACGGCGACTCATTATGCTGCCAATAAAGAAAAGACTTTTCCCATCGTCTTTTTGGGGTATATTTGATTTTTTTGTTCTTTTTGATGATTTTGAAAAAGAATAAAGGAATATTACGTTACAATGGAGGAACGAGTACTGCAAACATACAATCTCGATGCACAAGGACAAGATTGATGTTCTGGTAAAATGATACTCGGGAAAAATCCTCCAGCGGCCAAATGTGTTAAGATGCAGAAGCAAACTGTTACCAGGCTGATGGATAAGGTATGCAAATGCGGTGGATAGAACACACAATGGTAACGTCCTTCGATGTAAGTTTAATGAGCCCAGAGAAGGGAAGCTTGGTAGTTTTTCATATTTAGAGAGTCTGAAAAAGAATAAAAGGAGAATCCAGTGGGGTACCTTTTTCGACAATAGTCTAATCGGTTCGAAAAAGGGATAAAATAGCACCAATTAGACGTCAATTCAAAACCATTTTAACGAGTGTGACAAGGACAAGATCACTCGGCCATTTTTTCATTTTTAAGGAGTCTGAAAAAAGCTTAACTATGGACTCCGTCAGGAATGTTCTTCTGGACCATTTTAACGAGTGTGAAAGAATAAGGGCACTCGACGATCTTTTCAATTTTAGGGAGTCTGAAAAGAGCTTAACTATGGACTCCGTGGGGGTTTTTTTTTCGTAAATTTAGTCCCTCAGGCCCAAAAAAGGAATAAAATTATACCTGAGGATACTCTTCTAAAGAATGGGAATTCAATAGAGTATTCCTTTGTTTGTACAGTTGACTATCCAGACCAAAAAAGGGGTAAACTCCCGCCAGACAGACGTGAGTTCAAATTTTAGTTTAATGAGCGTGAAAGGTCACAAGATCGCTCGACAATCTTTTCATTTTTAGAGGGTCTGAAAGGGGCTTAAAAGGAGACCCGTTATGTTTTGGGAGTTCAGAGGGTAAGACAAAGAGTGAAAAAGACCCATGCAAATGAGGCTCAAACTCATATTCTGGAAAGACTATATGGACTCCCGAGCCTACAGTGTTGTGAGAAATGGCATGGACACCATAATGCAACCAGGACCTACCTAGGGCATCCATGTTTTGGTAAGCTCTACCACCAAGTCACGACACTTCTAGAGAAGATATGATGGTTCTGTGTCACAACCGTATGGGATCGATCCTATAGCATAAGAAAAAGGAAACGAGATGCAAAATTTGGGGTGATATCCTAACCTATATGCTCAAGTTGATTTTTGAATTTTTTTTTTTTATGGACCGTCAATATATATATATATTTTTTTTCGAAACTCAAAAAAAGTGTCCCAATACATGATCAAATCCCTCCCATATAACTCCTGGATCATTCTAAATGGTTTTTGGTATAAAGAAACTGATAAGGGGGTCCAAAAAAGTGACAAAAAGAGGCCAAAAAGTCTATAAATAGAAGCTGGCAGCTCATTATCACCATTGCCGATTTGGAAATTGATTCTGGAGCCAAAAGACCCCCTTTGCCAAAGATCATGATTCCGGGAGCTACAGTGGACGAAACGGACTTCTACTTGGACCAAGTAAGTACAAACCCCCTTATCTAGCTATTCAATACTTCAATTTTAGCATTTAATTTATTTTTGGGGTGGGCATCGACCTTAAAAAGGTCGGTCCTAGGTACACGCAGTCTGTCCAGATACAGCCCGCGTGTACACACATGCAGAGCAAAGCCTGCACACATGTACACACGACTGTAACCTCGACAGGCCGCGTGTGCCCCCCCCCTATTGATGAAAAAGACTATGAAAAGAAGTATTGACCCTCCTCTACCTTGTTGTGTTGGCAGGATGTATGTCCAGTGGAGGGAAAGGGAGCACGAGGCCTCCAATGAGTTAGTTGCTGCAGATCCAAATGTTGTGGCCATGTTGATGCAGTGCAGTTTGTTAAAATTATTTTTATGTCCGTTCATGTGTGCGCAACCAAGGCTACTGAACGCCTTGATTGATTACTAGCACCCTGACGCAGTGGTGTTCATGCTATAGGGGAAATCCTTGGTGCTCACCACCGAGGATATTTACTTTATGACTGGCTTCTTAAGGAGAGGGGAACCAGTCAACTTTCAGACTTTTCCTGCGGGGCCGAGCAAGGTATTGGAGCTGATAGCTGAGTACTGTGAGGCTGGGACCGATCGTAGAGGTTCTTTGGTACCTATTAGAAAGATTACCAACCTCACACTACATACTATATTATTGCTTATTGGGCCGATTACCGGCTCAGCAATCGTGCATCAGGCTTCACGCGCACAGATGAACTGTGCTATCCAGTGCATGAATGCACAAATTTTTGATTGGAGTACCACACTGCTGGAGTGTATGAAGAGGCAATTGACAGATTGCCGACAATGAACACAGAGGAACTTTGGGTTCGGGACTATCTTGTGTTCATTCTTTTTCGAGAGAGTTTCGTGCTTCAGTCCTCGGCTGGCAGTATGAGGACATCTAGCCACTTTCCCCGCAATATGCAGATGGGCAGTGTTGCTGCCGCGACAGGGTGGTGGAAGGACCATTGAGGCCTTCGACGATGACTTTTTTTCTTGGTTGTCACGACAGATCCCTGCTATCGAGGACTACCCATATGCAGGGATCGACTTTTTGAGAGATCCAGAGATACCCGTGCCTCCTGGTGAGGAGCGAGGGGAGATGGGTAAGTCTCCACCTGTATAGTTTTTTTGTTTGCATATGTAATTTTTATGTCTTTTTTTATATATATATCATGTTTTTGTATGACAGAGTATTTGATGGGTGAACATTTATTGTATGCAGATGTGGGACTCGTGCGACCTGCCGACTATGCACAGAACAGGTGTTGCCCATGGCCGGAAGCCGCAGCTGCCGCCGCTGGGGGAGCAGTAGTAGCAGGGAACCTCCCAGCAGGAGAGGCCGAGAGGGTCCTTAGTCGAATTGAGTGGAACTTTACTGCGCTCACTCACACAGCCCCGATGGCAGAGATAGAGGACCTGCCGCCATCCATGCAGACTCATGTTGTGGGGGCACCTCGGACATGGGTCTGATTTTCTAGGCGTTTATCCCACACTATAGATGATTATAACAGGGCCTATAGGCCCTGAACAAACTTTAGACTCTTTATGTGCCACGAGCACCTTGTTGTATATATTTTTTTGAGGGCATAAGCCCAGTGACTCATTACTGTTTCTACTTTTGAGGTGCTTGTGTCCATCTATGTACTCTGAGGATTTTATGATGTTTATATATGGTTTTTATCTCTTTTTGTGTCTTATGGATTATGTGTGCAAAAATGTATTTACATGTTTATGTCCATGATATTTTTATATGTGGGCAAGATGCCAATCTAAAATGTGATTAGCTAGAGTATCTGTGATTTGGTTTAATCTCCTAGGAACATGAAAATATGTAATATAATCAAAGTTGCATTCTATGAGACGTACCCTAAGGAATCATCGGTGTAAAGTTGGATCATGAACCCGGTATATTCTGTTTAGCTGTGACACAACCAGTTAAACATCTAGATAGACTCGGAGGTGAGAGATACCCAATGACAATGCATCACGAAACAACTCAATAACTGCACTATACTCGACAACATTATTTGTGGTGTCACCTAAGTATATACCTCTGGAAGATAACAATTGACCCTGTGGTGTAAAGATTACCTAAGTTGCGGAGGCAAGCCTCTGCGTGTATCGACTAGCACCATCCGCATACCCAACGAACACCTCAGACTCACTTTACATCTACCATATTGATGAAAGATAACATCAATGACATGTCCATAACACTTTTTAAAAGAAATGTAAAAAATTAATAGTACAAAGACTATACATATGTTACAAAAAGTTACCCACAGTGACCTTTCTATGAGTAATACTTCTTGAGGTAGAGCCCATTTCTAGGCTCCGCCAAAGCATTCCCTTCAAAATCGACCAAACGATAAGTGCCCTTTTTTAATACCTCTTTAATAATGAAGGGTCCGAACCACATGGGTTTAAACTTTCCTGCCCCCAGGGGTTCCTTATCTTGGTCATAGACTAGGACAAAGTCGCCCTCAGAAAAAATCCAAGGACGAATGGACCTATCATATTGACACTTGACCTTATGTTTATGAGCCTCGTTGGCCAGGGCCGCATCACGATGTTGCTCATCAAGCTGCTCAAGGTGTACTAACCGCTCTTTAAGTGGAGAAGTGTCTGGCAATAACTATACTGCTAATTTCAGAGATGGGATTTGACATTCGATGGGCAAGACTGCGTCCAACCCATAAACGAGTTGGAAAGGTGAGAAACCGGTTGTAGTCTTAATAGATGTTCGGTAAGCCCATAATGCCGAGTATAACATCAAATGCCAATTTGACTTGGTTGAGTTGATAGTTCATTGTAGAATAGTCTTAAGAGTTTTGTTTACAGCTTCCACCTACCCATTGGCTTGGGGGTAGTAAGGTGAGGAATGTTCTTGCCGTAACCCAAGCTTTGATGTTAATTTAGACATCATTTGGTTCTGAAAGTGACTGCCATGGTTAGTGACAATCTCTCTCGGTACGTTGAACCGTGCTATAATCTGGTTGAATAAGAAGAGAGCTATAGTCTCTCCATCATCTTTGAACGTTGGCATAGCTTCGACCCACTTAGTGAATTAGTCGACAGCTACGATGATATAGCGGTGCCCCCTTGCTGACGGGGGGTTGCATGTAGTGTAATCAATCCCCCATTTAGTGAAGGGACCAACTGTGATGGCAGGAAACATGGGAGCTGGATGTGCCCTCATCTTCCGAGAGAAGGTTTGGCATTGAAGGCACTTCTTGACCGAATCGATACAATCTTTGATAAGTGTGGGCCAGAAGTAACCTGCTCGTAAAATCTTTTGGGATGTTTCCAACCCAGATAGGTGACCTCCACAAGCTCCTGTATGACAATCATTGAGCACTATGATAGCCTCCTCATGAGTGAGACATCGATGCAAGATGCAGTCTACACCTCTCCGATACAATGTATCATCGAGTATGAGATAATTCTTAGCCTGATGGTGTATCCGCTGACGCTCGTCACGAGAAGCAGAGGTGGGTCACTTCAAAGTCTGGAGATAGATCAATATATCTCTGTACCAGGGGTCTGAAGATTCAATCAAAAACATATCCCCCCGGATAGGCGATTCCTTAGGCACAACGTCACCTGACTCAATTGAAAGCTCCAAAATAAGTTCTGCAAAGACCAATGACTTCTTGGACTTTGTTGAAATGAAGTCTAAGTCAAATTCTTGGAGGATGACCATCCATCTACTGATTTTTCCGCCGATAACTCATCGTGTCAACATGTACTGGAATGGATTCACGAAAGCAACGACGGTGGTCTTGCGAAACAAAACATAGTGACAGAACCATTGAACAGCATGAACTGCTGCCAACGCAAGTTTTTCGAGATGGGAATAATTAAGTTCCGATCCTATGAGGCCTCGGCTCAGGTAATAGATCATGTACTCTGAAAACGAATCATCTTCCTGAACTAAGACCATGTCTATGGTTGACTCTGTGGCAGCCAGATATAATAAGAAATCTTTGTTATAATTAGGTGGCCGTAGCAGAGGTGCGGTTGTGAGGGCGTGTTTTAATGCATTGAAAGAGCGTTGAGCGGCTTTGTCCCAGAAAAAGGGAACATCTTTCTTAATTAAACGCATAAAGCCCTTGGTGATTTCAGCATAGTTGGCGATGAAGCGTCGTAAGAAGTTCGCCTTCCTTGAAGACTTTGAAGTTGTAAGATTGTGCACGGGGGGGCCAACTGGATTATTGCCTCCACCTTAAGAGGATCCACCATGATCCCTGTTGTTGATATGATGAAACCTAACAAACGTCTCGGCGTGACGCAAAAGCTACACTTGTTGGGATTCAAGCGAATCCTGAAGTAGCGATATCGTTCGAAGATTAGTCTGAGGTGAGTAGAATGATCCTTTCGCTTGCAAGAGCGTGATGCTAAATCATCTAGATAGACCTTGACTATATGTTTGAGGTCATGAAACGCAAAAGACATGGCCCACTAGAAAGTGGCTCTAGCATTCTTGAGGCCAAAAGGCATCTTACGATAGGCGAATGTACCCCATGGACAAATGAATGCCATTTTGTGTTGGTCTTCAGGTTTGATTTGGATTTGATTATATCCCAAAAAACCATCCATGAATGAAAAGGCTTCACAATCGGCACATTCATCAATGATCTGGTCAATGAATGGGGTTGGAAAATTATCTTTTGGACATGCCTTGTTCAAATCATGGAAATCGGTACATACATGAATCGTGCCTTGCTTTTTATTGACCGGCACAGGGTTTGACACCCATTGAGTCAAATGAATAGGGTAAATGAAACCTACCTTAAGCAATTTCTCAACCTCAAGCTTAATGGTTGCTGCTTTCTTAGGATTGACTGGATGAAGTTTTTGTCGAACAGGCTTAGCATCATGATACGTTGTGATTTCATGTTCAACTATTTTCGGATCGATACCTGGCATTTCTTCATAAGACCAGGCAAAAACATCGTGGAATTATTTGAAAAGATCAGTGTAAATTTGAATCTCTTCGGAGGAGCAATCTGCTCCGACGAAGACATTCTCCACGACACCAGGGTTTCAGGAGATATTGATAGGTATAGTTTCAGCGATAGTGGCCATATTGCCCTCAGCATAAATTTCCTATGTAGCTAAGAGGTTAATAGGACATGGTTGATCTCCCATCATGGTGATAGTGAATTCTCTTGCCTCGATTCGGCTTAACTCTGGGAGGAAATATGATCTGTGATGAAGATCTTCCCAAGGTTTTTCTGGACTAGTCATCACTTCGATTACTGCTTCATCAGAAGGAAAGACTAAGTCTAACGAATCGATGGTAGCAAGAGAACCCTGAGACCAAAGAGGTTCTAGAAGTGGATCCAACTCTTGTGCGGGAGTCGGATTAGGGTTAGTTGAATCTTGCTGGACTAAAGAGTACGCTACTTCAGCAACCGACAAGGGCATGGACATGCCAGAGTGCCTTGTCTCATCCATCGTGGCTGATGGGGAAGGAATAATCCATGGATCCTGAAAGTAAGTCATGCGGAACGACGAAACTTGAAAAATATTAGCCTTGTGGTGATTAGATATAAACTTGACATCATCATGAGGAGGTGGGTAATCGAAGGTACCCATCAAGGATGAGCACAAACCAACTCCTACATTAATGACACCGGCTTGAGGATTATCAATCATGGGAACCGTGGATGCCCCCAAAGTTGGGTCAGGTCTAGAGAAGGACAATTGATCGATGGTCACTATCCGACCCTCATGTGGAAACAATAAGACTCGGAAAACTGTAGTGACCACAGCTTGCATAGCATAAGTCCAACTCCATCCTAACAAGAGATTATAGTCGAGGGGGGCATCGACTACCTCTACTTCAATGCACACGATCTTCCCTCCTAACTGCACAGGGAAAGAAGGGACGATGCCATGTGGTCAGAAAGAACAATCGTCAAACGCAGTGAGGAGAGTAGGTGATGGAGACAAAGAGGGCTGGCCAATGGCCTTCCAACATGTTAACGACATAACGCATGTCGAGGGACCCTCATCGAGCACCATGTGAAAGATATTGTGTGTGAAAGTTTTCATGGGATGAGCCACTACTATCTGAAACACTACTTGGTAAGGCAGACAAGGTTTTAAGTCGGTTGTATCTAGCATGATGGTACCCGGGTTACAAGTCTCAGTAGAGCCTAAAGTAGTTAACAAGACTTTCCTCTGAGCAGGGCATCTTTGGAGGACCTCCAAAGCGGACATCACACAAGGGGTTTGTGATAAATCTTCCACCACAGAGTAATTCTGGGCGGCCCTTGCGTTTGGGTTGTGAGAAGCTTTCTTAAATGCACCCCTTGGAATGCATGTCATTGTTTCGCCCAACGTCTTCTCGATTTGTAGAGGAAGAGATGGGAGTTCGAATTATTTACTCTTCTCGAAGGTGCTTGGTTTACTATATTCGTGTGCTCTAGTCATTATGAAAGCATCACCCCTAACCATATATACATTCGCGGATGAGGAATTGTTTGGGGGAGGGAAGGTTTCTTGGCTGCCCCCTTTGGCACTTGTAGAGGCTTGAGTTAAATTTTGCCCATGCTGAAAGGGATTAGTCAACACGGCTTGCTGTTGCTGTGTGACAAACTTTTGGGCCTCTGCAAGTC
>ML776612.1:87479-105031 GCA_009831015.1 Picea engelmannii
TAGGATCATTTAACAACCTTGTCAAATCTGGCAAGTGTAACATCGCTAGGAATGGTAGTTTGGGTTGCTGCTGATAGCCTGGGAAAAAGGGTCCTGGAGTTTGACTGGCACCAGGTTGCCAGGAAAAGTTTGGCTGCTGGCCCAGATTCTGGTAGAAACCATGACCCTGACCAACGTAAGGATTTTTCATCTGTGGAGACATCATTGGCTGATTCCCCATAAAGGACATAGGATGTTGGGCATGCATCATGTTTGAAGGACTTTGGGAAGGATTTCCCCCATGCCAGTCCTGATGGGAGAGGCATAGAAGTCTGTCCAGGGTTCCATTGACTATGGAAGGAATTACCATAGAATGACATTCCAGAGGAGGGAACGGATCCTTTTCCTGAGTTCCAAGGTCCTGCTATATGTGCCCCCGACGCAGGAATAGTACCCTGCGCCGGAGTAGACTATCCAAAAATGGGAGTGCCTCCAGATGGGAAAGTGGTGGATGAGAAAGTGTTGTTACCAAACGTCTCATTCCAAACAAACAGTGACGAACCTAACAGCATAGTGTGCGCAGGTGTTCCTTGACTCCCGGCTCCAAATAAACTAGTGTGTGCAGGCTGCCCGACGGATTGTTGATGTAGACCATCAAGCGAAGGGGACAAAGGAGAGATATGACCTCAAGCGTAAGGAAAAGCATTAAAAGGGACGAAAGTGCCCCCAAGTTGACCTTGCAGAGGAGCGTTAGATCTCCCTGCCCCCAGACCCAAAGTCTGTAAAGTGGAGTGAGTGAGTGCAGGACTTGTACCCGAACTAGGCATACTGTATGAGAACGGAGGGCCTGTCGCACTAGGTGTGAAGGGATTTGTGGTTGCCGCGATAGATGGGATTGGTCCACTGTGCTAGGTAGTTGCGGCCGAGACCATGTTGGCCCAAACCGATGATGGCAAGTTAGGAGATGCTTCTCCTATGGTAGCAATGGTGGTGGGAATGGAAGAATTCCCAGAGGAAGTAACAACGGTTGTTTCCATAGCTGTGTGAGGCACTGACAGGCGTTCATAAAATTGGATTGGTACAATGACCGATGGCCAAGTATTAGTGGTTGGGGTTTCAACCGAGACAATATTGGTGGTTGATTCATCTGGGAGTTGTTCGGGCACAATGGTTTGTAATTCGGTTTCTTCAAAAGACCCTTGTTGGTCTAGCTTTCACCTTAATGGTGGCGGGGGTGGCTCCAGTATAACCAACGGCAGGCCCAGAAGCCTTCCTGACCGGTGGAGCTCGGGATCCTCCACTGTGTGAGAATATCCAAGACATGCTAAGGTATTCTACATGTTCAAACAATAACACACACTAAAAAATAAGCCCCTAAGAGATAAGACAAGCAAACACTAAACTAGTTGGAAGAATAGTTACAACAACCAACACTAGAGCAACTTACCAGTGCAAGTGCAACTCGAACACGGAAGCACCCTTTGGGTATACTCTGCAAAGCGTAGCCAAATGTCTATCCTAGGTACTGTGGTATACCCTCGTAGTCACCTGTGTATGTCCCTAAAAATATTGGCAACTAGTTTGCCAGCACGCGAATAGTCACCAGGTGGGTACAGTCGAAAGTTGGGTAGACCACAATGAGCAGGGTATCAAGGCCGAAACCTGTCAAGAGTATCGAGAGAAAATGGTCCGAAAGACAACTGAGGACCTCAAACAGATTCGAGACCCATGAAGCCCCATGGAAAATGCAATTAAATATGCAGAGGGCAGTTAGGCTAGAAAGGAGTGATAGGCAAAAATCAAGCCTAAACACAAGGTGAGAGAAATTCTTTAGGGACGAATCCCTCCCAGACGCGATTTACTCTGCCTGGCTTGTGGATTCCCGTCATCAGAGAATGGAAGAAGGGGGTAATTACTTAGGGTAAAACTTGTCGGAGGTGTGACTCTTGTCAGAATATCCCTCGCTTCTCGATGTAGATCCGTTAGACAGGTGCCACCGAGTGAAGAATTAAATCTAGAGACAATGACCCTTGGATTCAAGGTGGGAAATCAAGAGTAGGGAAGGGGACGAATACTAGTTGCCTACGCACATCAACGAGATCTGGGTTTAAACGGTTCCTTCCACACAACTGATTGGAATGAAGACCTACAACTCTCAGTTCAAGAACACAACTAACTCTTCTAATCTAAGAGGTGGGTGCCTTCGATCCCAAAGAAAGGAGTCGGACATCAGTCTTTGATGAGAGAGACGGACAGAATGAAGAAAAGTGGCAAGTTTTTGTGGGTGCACCATTCAATCCAAAAATGCACTGGGAAAGGTTCTATCCACATTCACCATATTGACACCAGAGAAAGGAAAGGTTCCCTCCATGCACATTAACCAAATTGGATGGGCCAGTGATCCTCTACCCTTCCATCGGGAGGGGATTTACCTCGGCCAACAGAGATGAGGGTGAAACAATCCCAATCGGTCTGAAACGGTTCGCGAGGGGTTCATCAACAACCACTCTGTTTAAGGACACCACCTTCCCAGGAAAGGTTTAGACAGAAAGGTGACCAAGGTATTAGTGGACGGGCGTCGAGGCTCGAACAACGCGAATTCTTCTCTTACTGCCATTATCCATTACATGCATTAGATGCCTGCATCAAGGTTAAGAAAGTAAAGAAAATCCTGAAACGTGCATAAGTTCAAATGGATTGAACTCTTGGTTTTTCTACCAGAGAAGCAAGATGGAGGTCTGAGCTTAGATTGCAGTTCTTAGCACAATTGTTGCACCCAACTTATAGTTTCTCTTGGGTAGGCCTCACCGGTTCGCAAACAACACTATGCAAGGAAATCCAAAACCAACGTGTTATATATATATATATATATATATATATATATATATATATATATATATATATATATATATATATATACCAGTTCCTTTTAATGAAATAAGTAGACATTCCAGACAAAACTTCTCTAACCACGATCTAAGAAATTTACAGTCTTTCAGAAGATATTTAAAATATAAAATATATTTACATGATTCCTTTTTAATGAAAAATATATAAAAACATACATACACGGTTTCCTTTTATGAAAAAAAATTATATATACATTCTAGATAAAATCTCTCTAGCCACAATCTAAAAACTAAACAATTGTTCAGTAGATAATTGAACAATAATTCAAATCTCACCGGAGAAGACTTGCAATCAAGCAAAAATATAACATAAATTACACCCATTTTTAAATTACAAGTACAGATATAAATCTTTATGAGAGTATTTCCACCGACGAACTGGGCTTGGAGATGTTCTTTGTCAACTGGTGATCCTCCCGTCCTCGATCTTGCTAACCGTTGAGACCTCACCGGCACCTCCCATCCAACGCTCGGGGTACTCTTCTTCCCCATGAGCCCCCAAAGCCACAAAGGAGCCACGCACGCAAAAACCATAGAAAAATCTAGCTCTCAACTCACCTTGCAAGGTCGAGCTACCACTCCCTATCGAGTTGGGCATCCCAACTCCCACAAGAAAAATCAGTCAAGAAAAATATCAGTATCGTAACCTTACACCCTCCAGTCGTTCCATACCTCTCCTTTGCCATATCTTTTATAGATTTCTTCCTAGTGACCTTTCCATTTTCACATTAAATTAGTTTTATTAAAAATTTATTAGGGAATATTCTCCCTTGTACACTTGTCACCCAACCCCTTAGTTGCACCAGAAATTCATTTAATTAATTAAATTGAATTGCTAATTTTCCTCCCCCACCTAAAAGCATTCCTAAAGACGCTCCTCGATGTCCCTTTATTCCCTTACATTCCCTTAATGGCTCATGAATTTCTTAATGCTTAGTTGAGTTTGAAAATGGATTTTTTTCTAGACTAGATTCCCTCCTAAGTTCCACATCCCTTTTTTAATTAAGTTTCCCCCTTTTTGTCTAAGTTCGAAATTAACAAGTTTGCACAAAACAAAAATTAATCTTTTAAATAATTGAATCCTCCATTTAATTCTAAATTTGATTTCCCCCCCTTTTAATTCTAATTTGATTTATTAATTTGTTTCTTCCTCATAGCCTACTTAGACCTAGGCTTTAATTTCAACTAGGATTAACAAATGTTTAGGGGAAAAGTTATAATTAAGGTACTTTGTTGATGCATAATTATTTTAATGCTGACCCTATCAAGGTAAGATATTGTTCTCTAGGTACTTAGGTTCATTGAATCATCTGTGTATAAAAATCGCGACGTTCCCTTCAAGACACACTGGGTGCTCCAAGGGTGCCACTCACATTTATTCAAGTTCCATATATGTGACATTCCCTTCAAGAAGCACTACGTGCTCCAAGGGTGACACTAGCCTTTTGACTAATTTTGGTAGATGTCAAACCCTTGGAGTCAATACTCCATTAGGTGACCTTGTGGGATACTAAGGGCCTCTAAGGAATAAGGACCTTGCCTTATTGTGTGCCCCTTAGAATCATTGTGAGCAACTATCACAGTCTGCCCTCACAACATCGTGTACCTCTCGAACTAGGTAATTGTTAACCTATAGTTCAAGCCATGGCAGGAGTGCTAGTAGGCTGTGCTAGGGCTATTGCCAAAACTCTCCCTCAATATCTTTGGTTTTCATGCGTGACCCCTTTACTCCAAATGTGAGTCTGATTATCAAGCTATCGTCAGCCTGCATCCATCGACGAACAAGTCAGTGATCTATAAACAACATCATAATATACCAGGCATATGTCACATATGAAATAACATAAATACACAAACCATAAACAATCCACTCCCTAAAATGATCAGGATTCCAAGGAGGTCCATCGATGCCATCAACATCCTTAATCAGTTAAGAGTCTTGTACACTCAAGAGAAACCATTCAATAGCACCTGTCGATACAATAAAATAAAATAACATATCATCATATCCACAACATCATCATAATCCATAAGCGAAACAGTTGGTGATATAATGAACCAGATCACTTGCACGCAAGTGTCCTCAATAATAAGTCACATCAGAAGTGCGCAAAACAGTGGGATGTTACATCTCTGATGGTTCAAAATGACATCAACACCATAAAAAAATGATTCTAAATTTTCTCTGATTGCATTCCTGGCCTCCTTGCCAACATTCGATGTAGCTCACATCTCTGAATGCGAATAAAATGCCTTTGTTGGGAGAGATACCAAAGGTTGTGTAGGCCTATGCAATGCTTCATTTTGATATGCCCCTTTCCGATCATGTTTTCGTCCTTTACCAACCCCATAATAGTTGGACGATAGGATGGTATAATCAAGGCACATTCCCATGAAAAAATCTGCATAAAAAAGTCTAGAAAAGTAATGTGTAACCTCATCATTCCACGAAAATTTCCCATATGCAGCCAAAAATCTATTATAAAGATGTCCTGCAATGTTGGGGTGCTTAAAATACTGCACCTTTAATATATTTTTCTTTTACCCTCCTTGAAATTAAACATAGAAATTGCATCCTCTTTTGAAACTCTATTGTTTACTACTTCCCATTTATGAAGGCCCATCACCTCTCACTTTCGTCTCCTCAACAAATCTATGAAGCTATCATTCATTGGCCCCATATTTTGATATGCATCCATAAAGTTCTGCAAAGAATGAAAAATAATCTCCAAGATTTGCTTGATCACTTGAGGGAGATCCAAGCACCTCAAATCATTTTTCATCCCACTTTTAAGACCTTAGCATCATTCGAGGGTCATTGCTTCATCATACCGTTCCCAAGGAAGATCATCACCAACATCTGAGGGATAGGTGGAAGCGGGTGTGTAATCTTCAGTTTCTTGATAATGCCCCCTTGATCCACCTTAACCCTCTTCACCAACATTAGAATCTACATGATAATCCCTCTCTCTTTCCTTGTCATCTCCTGCATTAAATTGATCCTCCACACAAAGACACATTTGAAACTAATTACAACATTTGACAAAAAAAAAAGCATAAAAAAAAAACAAAAAAATATATATAAAACATAAACATAAATACACAAAAAAATACATAAATAAAAGAAATTTACCAAACATATTTTGTTGTTGTAAAGAGTTCCCTACATTCTCCGGTGTTGGAGTATTTATGTGCAATGCATCTAAAAAAGTTGCATCCATAACTCTATTTCGATCACTCTTTCTGGATGATATATTCACCTATTCATCTGATAATCTCCTCATCCCACTAGATTTCCCTTGGTCACTAGATGCCCCTCCCAAGCTACCATTCCTTGTTGAGATAGGGGTCTCTGAGGTCCTCGATGTCTCATTCGAAGAAGGGGTTCCTCTTCCTCCTTCATTTGATAGCCTTGAGTGTTTGTGAGGCATATTTTGAGACTCACGTCTTGACATCTCGCCTCGATCTATCCTTTGAAAATACACGAATGTGAAAATATAAGGTATAGAAACATAAAATGAAAATATAGTATATAACAACTTGAAGGCATAATCAATTATAACAACTTCAAATAATCAAATACATATATTGAAAAAACTAACAACTATATTTAAGACTATGTATTTTGAAGTATGGGGTGGCCTAAATGAGATGCAAATGAAGTGAAAACCTTAGTGTCTCCTTGACAATATGGAGAATTAGAAAAACCATGTAACCAATAGTATTTGACTATTTAATAATTAAGACACCTGGACAAGGTGCTAAACCTAGATGGTGTTGCATTATGAATGAAATCTTTTTAACTACAACCTAAAGACTAGTACCTTATACAATATCAAGAAATACTCTTTAACTTTATATCCTAAGATTTCATGGATATATGAAATTGCGCTTATTTTCTTATTTGCACTTATTTGCACTTATATGCTTATTTGTGCTGATATCATGTTCATGTTGTTGATAAATGAGAACACCAATGCCATGCTTATGATGTGGTGGCTAATATCTTGAGGGATTGTGCAAAGGGAGTGAGGTATGATTGGGTTATTGATGTACATGGTAACTTATGAAAGAATATGGATATAGGTACAATGGGTAAGAAAAGGAGACCTCATATCACACTAAAGTGTACTTTGACATTTTATCATCTACCATGAACAACACCTACACTTGTAGATATTTTTTAGGATAAAGAGCTTAGATCTATGAGATGCATTGTGTTAGGTAATGAATCAATTGGCACAAGTAAATATTAGGAAGTTTATCAATAATGAAATATTGGACTAGTGTCCCTCAACCATCATAGCTTTGGGAGAGGGATGAGGACAACTTGCAAAAAAGTTCGTGGAACAAAGAATGATCAATAAGAAGATAAGACAAAGCATCAAAATATGAATAGGGAGGCTCTCTTAATGTTGGTGCTCTTTTAAAAAAAGTGTTGAGCACACTAATATGTTTTTTGTGTTACATATCATATCCATTGTAAGTGTTGGTGTCTCTTTTTGATGTCAATGCGCAATCATGAATATCTCTCATCAGAGGGTATTGGCCACATAAAACTAAAATCACAGAGATTTTCTAGTTTACAAAGTTTGAGACAGTTGCTCAAGGAATTGGAAGATGATGTAAGAACATGAAATATACAAAAATCCAATTAGTTTTCAGAATTGATGGATTTTCATTTATGAAACTATGTTTAAGTAGGGTGCAAATAGAGATTTCGAATTATTGTTTTTTTTTTTCAAAATAAAATGTATATATTAGTATTTGTATTTATCCTAATGAAGATTTCAAAAATGAAGTCGATTAATTAGATCCGCATGAAGAAGGAGATAATTATTGATAATTATTAGTATGTATCCTAATGAAGACTTCAAACATGAAGTCAAGAAATTAGAGCAAAGAAGAAGGAAGATATTTTTTTATCCGAGGGAGGCAACCTTGAGGCTTAAATGCAGGCTCCTTTTCTTGAACAAAGCGAGCAATAAAATACCAAGTTTTTTCAATAGTTTGGGAATCATCAAAATAATTCAAACATAATCTCCAAACTTGGATTTAATACAACATCATTTGAAGAGTACAAAGACATTTTTCTATATAATTTCATTTATAAAATAATAATCATGATTATAGAAAGCAGGGTTAAGAGATTGTTATTTGGATAAATCTCTAATGAATAATCTAGGTTCTTATAAAGAAGAAAAATACATGAAGCAATTGGTGTAGTAGATGAATGATTTCATTCCACCAAAAAGAAGAGGCTTCCAACAATGATGGTCAATTTGGATCCATCTAAAGCCTATGATTAGGCTTATTGGTTATATTTGAGGTTGATATTACTCCATTTAGGTTTATGTGTTCATATTTTCAATTGGGTTATGAGTTGAGTAACCTTTGATTCAATTGCAATGCTTATCGGGTGAATTGGTTATATTTGAGGTTGATATTGCTTCATTTAGGTTTATGTGTTCATATTTTCAATTGGGCTATGAGTTGAATAACCTTTGATTCATTTGCAATGCTTATCAATGGATCAATGCAAATATTTTCTAGATTTGGAAGAGGGTTAAGGTAGGGGTTCCCTTTATCCCTTCTATTGTTTCTAATTGTTGTTGAGAGTTTAAGAAGGGCATTGATTGAGGCCAAGAGGACTAGGATTTTCCAAGGTAATAATATAGAGATAATAATTTTTTTGTTTCATCTCTCTTTTGTAGATCATATTTTAAATAACTTGATGGATCAAGAAGGGATGAGTTAAAACTTAAGGATATTCTACCTGGAGGTACATTTCATTATTATAAGGATGAAGGTCAATCTAAGAAAATCCATTAGATTTAATTTATAAGGGTGAGTGATGTGGATGTTAGGCTCTAGTCTCAAAGGTTTCCATTCCAAGGAATTTCACTGAAGGATATATTGAAGGATATAGAATTTTTATCAAATCCAAATGATTACGAGATAAAATATTGGGATTGGTTTTAATTGCTAAAGTAGAAATGATATTATATGTAAGGTGCAATAGAAGGTTGTTTAGTGGGGAAGGCGTATTTTGGTGAAATTAGTGTTAAAACCTATTTGTTTGTATTGAATGTCTTTCACTTTAATTTTAAAGGGTGTCTTAGAAAGGATAAGGAAAATAAATACAAGATTTGTGTGCTCCAGGGATATGGTAAAATGGGTGATTCTCATGGTAAAATGATAAAAAACCATTTTCCCAAAAGAGTTGGGTAGGTGGGGTTTTAAAAACATTAATATAGTTGGGAAAGATTTGGGTGCACATTGTGTTTGGAAGCTAATCTCTTGTCATACTATTTGGTGTTAGGTTGTTTCAAAAACTATGTTGAGCCTGGTTCAGTGAAAAATTAGATTAGAATTCCTTCAAATAATTCTTGTAATGTTTCAATTATCTAGATGGATACAATTATAACATTCTCTTTGATTGGGAGATGAATTGTATGGAAGGTTGGGAAGGTGACAAGAGTTTTTGATAGGAGAATACCCTTGGGTTAACCATGGAGAATTTTACAAGTTCCCTATGAATTTAATTAATGTTCTTCATGAAAAAACAATGTTCTTTCTAAGTCGAATGACTTATCTAAAATTCACCACTATATAGAAGAACGAGAGGAAGTTATTTTATGTATTGGTATTAGAGGTGGAAATGAGAGGGTATAAAAAAATGTATATTTCTATTTTAAGGTCAATTCTTGTAAGAATAAAGGATGTGCATGATGTTTGGTCTGGTCAAACATCAAGTACATGGATAGGGTTGAATTCGGGCCCCATCCATGTACATGGACATGTCACAAGAAAATGAAATATTTAATGACATGGTTTTCCATGTACATGGATAGGGCCGAATGAGTTATTAGAATAAGACTTTAAACATAGGGTGTTTTAAACATTTAGAGAATAAGACTTTATATTCGAATCTAACTAGTTATCAAAATAACAAAGTCTTGAAAATCTCAAGGATTATTGCATATGTTTAAGTTTTCATTCAACTATTATTTCTAAACTGTTTAAATCTACCATCCATACATAAATTAAGATAATTATTCGAGTGAAGCTCTCAACATAATTTATCGGGTTAACAATCATAAAGTATATTGATTTTCTTTAGTGAAATATATGATATCTCGTCTTCTAATTATAGATTCATAATGCAATAAACAAGGAAAATATGTGACTTCATATAAGATCATAGAAATAGGAATTTATATGTTCTACCTAAGCATTTGAGGCTATCCATATACATGGACAGGACCGAATTCAAGCCTGTCCATGTACATGGATAGGGCCACAAATCCAATTTTTTTAAACAAAATTACATAAGATACAATGTTTTTAAATTGAATTACATAAGACAGTTTTAGAATAAGACTTTAAAAATAGGGTGTTTTAAACATTTAGAGAATAAGACTTTAAAAATTTGAATCTAATTAGTTATTAGAATAACAAGGTATTTAAAATCTCAAGGATTATTGCATATGTTTAAGTTTTCATTGAACTATTATTTTTAGACTGTTCAACTCTACATCTTATATCTAGTTTCCTAAGTTTAAGTTCAAACCACATAAAGTATGTGAAACTTTACCCTAACTTTTCCTCGATATGAGGCCAAATCAAATGTCAAACTCAAAACTTACGATAAAATATGAAATCCAAGTCCAAAAATTTAAGAATTTGGAAAAACTTTAGGTTAAATTCATTTGTTTCCATGGAAGAGTAATAGATCAATAGAGAACCGATTACTATAGTCCCTACTAGCCCGAAGGGCAGGGACTAATAAGCTTCAAGTTTCCTTTAAACTAACTCAAAATCAAAATCTATCGTCACCAACTCTATGATTTTATTTGTTATTAACTGGGCAAAAAATATCTATGTTTTTATTTGTCATCAATTGGGCAACAAATATGCAAAAGTAAGTAGTGTTGAAATTTTACATTTAATTTTAATATTTTTACTCTTTTACTTGTGGTTGTAGAAAGAAAATTATAGCATTGACTTGGAATAAGATTATGCAGTTATAAAACTATCTACCCCTCATTTACTCCTAATAAATATATCTCATGAACAAACTTTTATATATATATATATAATTTTTTTTTTTTAATGCTTTTTCTTCTCTCATAAATTAGACTTTTATTTAATATATATTATATAAGGAGGAAAAAGCATATATATTATTTTTAGAAATTTAATTGTTTAAAAGTTGAATATCATAGAAAGAAGCTCCATGAATAGGAAGAAGGAGAAGTTGAAAATTAAAATATTGAAGACATAGGGACTAGGTTTAAAATAATTGTTTAAATTTTGAGAGTGTTTTTTATTGCTCAATTGAAATGATCAAAATGACACATGCAAAAAATAGATGAAGAAAAGTATGTTTTACATGTTGGTAACTTAATATTTCTATAATATAGTGCAATGTGAACGAGATATGTCTCTTAATATAGAGGTTATAATGTAATGTAAAAAATGTTAAGAGTTTTATATTAATATGATTGAAAATTAAAACATTCAATGTAAACAAATAGTTCCTCCTTACAATTATGGTCATATCTATACAAATAATGAGATAAATAAGCATGTCCATGTACATGGATAGGGCCGAATCATATTAATGGCATGTGGCCCTTTTCACGTACAACTCGTGTGAAGAAAGGATGAAATTATATCAAAATATTATTTCACAAAAAATTGCTTGAATAATACACCAATGTTTTTTTTAAATCTATTGTATATGATGTAAAAAATGACAAAATAATTTTCATATTAAATACTCATGTAATAACAAGACATGTGAATTTGGATGCTTAATTCATTTAGTTTATTTATTAAAATAAGTTGTAACACGAGATTTCTAAGACAAATATGGAAGTCATCCAAAAAGACATTAAGACATCTAAACAAAATTCCATGGAACCATATATTAGAGACTCTGGAATTAAGCATAATGACCAAGTACATACTAATGTTGTAAAGAATAATAGTTGGATATGTGTGAGGGATTCTTGGATGACTTTGACTAGAGAAGGGATTACTTAACCTCAATCAAATGGAAAACTGTAAATTGGCATGCAAACATGTAAAATACCATCATCGGGAAGTAATAATGGTGTCATGACATGTGTCTGAATTCAGGCCTTTCCATGTACATGGACAGGCTCAGGCCACGAATATAATTTTTTAAACAAAATTACATATGAATGATTTTTTAAAATGGACAATTTTAGAAGAACTAACCTGGAAATTTTTACCGATGAAGCCTCCAATTTAAGCCCTCGATGCACCAAGCAATTTTCCAACACCACCAATGAACCTCCTGCAACAGTG
The DNA here is from genome assembly GCA_009831015.1 of Picea engelmannii. NCBI lineage: Eukaryota > Viridiplantae > Streptophyta > Pinopsida > Pinales > Pinaceae > Picea > Picea engelmannii. Next base: position 99,707 of record ML776612.1, read on the forward strand.
TTTGTGCACAAGGAAAATCATAGTTGTGAGCGATCAACATAAAACAAGAAAAAACATGAGCATAAAATAAGACAACACACACAAAATCATAGACTTACCTACAAAATGAGTAGTTCAATCCCAAGATGCACACCAGGGATAATTTTAAAGATGGAAATTTATTTTAAAATGTAGAAACCTTGGAGAATCTTATTAATCCTTCAAATGCCAACTATAAATGTTTGGCAATATTTTTGTAAAAATATTCAAATTTCTAAGTATTTAATATAGTTTGTATAAAATTAAGGTAATTTTTAAGGCAAAATATTTTTATCCTATAGAATTTGGGCGAATCATTTTTGGAATAACAAATCTTCTTTTGGGAAAAACCTTGGAAAATTAGCCCATGAGAGAAATTTATCTCCTAAAATCATCCTTGATGCACACCCCAAGCCACCAAGACGCACAACCCACCTAGAACAACCTACCAACAACCAGCGGCAGACTTGGCCTGTTACCTGTCAATAGTTTTGGAAATTGTTACTTGTCCGAGAGGTAGGAAATGTATAGCAAAACGTTCGAATGAAAAATGATTTCGGTCGAAAAACCATTTTGGCTGAAAGAATCTTTTGGCCGAAATTATTTTCAGTCGAAAGATGTTACCGCAGGGAAAAATCCATTTGGAAAATATTGTACACGACTGTCGAGGGAACTGTCAGGACATTGTTTGATTTGACATGTAGACGTTCGACCAAAAAACCCTATATTTCTGCTAAAAGAATAAAGAATTTGGTCAAAAAAATTCTGCTAGGAATTTTGGAGACCCGATTCTCACAAAATTGTTGCCCACCTTCATGATTTTCCCCTATAATTAAATGTAACTATATTAAAATTCCCCTCCTAAGTGGGTAATTAACCACAAATATTAATCGACAAAGGGTTCACTCTAACCACCTTGCTTGACTTGGAATTTTCGAGGCTAACTATGGGGAGTAAGGATTCCACATCCTTACTATGAAAACTCATAGAATCTACATCCTTTTCTTGGTGACATAGGTACTATTTTTATATTCCATAGTTAAAGACTCCACGTCTTTTTCAAGATTAGTTGACATGATTGTAAGTCCACACCCATATGTTGATGACTTGGAAATGCCTCACACTGTAGCGTGCAAATACACAATCACTCACATACAAGTAATTAATCCATTTGTTCAATCATGCAGTCCCTTCCATAGGCCATTTTTCATAAGTTCCCTTCTCCCTTTGCAAAGGTTTACTGGTTCACAAAATTAGTAGTCATTTCATGATCCAAGAATATATCTATCATGATGTATATGATAATCAACTCAACAATTAGAAATATCAAATACAATATGTTAATCAAGTACATTCCACATGGCATGTATATATAGATAATGGTCATTAAAATATTCAATTAATCCTCATATTAACATCACAATCCTTCTCAAGTAATAGTTAGGAAAGGAGGGGCATTACATCTCATTCTTGTTGTTGGAGGGGATGAGGCGGAAAAACATGGAAATCCAGAGCACATATGCCTTATTTGTAAGAGTATTCTCCCAGGAAAAAATAAAAATAAATCCTTAAGTGGGAGATATAAATCTCTAGGAAAATTCATAAAGGTATGCTAGAGATGTGGAAAATAAGGGAATTACAAGAGACAATATAGATCCAAAAGTGTTGAGAGAGGGAAGGGATCTAATGATTCTTCTTCTATAGAAGCAAAAGCCTCCTCAAATTAAGGACGATATGTGTACTTGGCTTCTTCAAGCACACATATAGATCATGAGGCATGGTTGGTCAACTCAGGTGCATCCTTTCATATGACTCCTCATGGGGAGAGGTTTTCCAAGTATGAAAGGTATGATGGGGGTGATGTTTTTCTAGGAGATGACTTGATAACCAAAATCATAGGATGAGAAAAATTCAAGTTGAAGATGATCGATGGTAGGATTGGAACACTCCCTAGTGTTCTACACATCCTAGGATTGGCCAGGATTTTAATTTTTATAAGCATGATGGATGATCAAGGTGTAAAAACAATGTTTGAAAAGGAAACTTCCAGGATGGTTCAAGGAGAAATGGTGTTGCTAAGGGGAGTTTTGATTGGAACTCTATATAAGTTTTTGGGAACCACTATTAGTGAGGGGTGAGACATTTTTGTTGTTCATGAGATTGGAGATAAATAAGGAAAAACTCCTACAGTCTTTGGAGAAAAGACTGTGTTGTGGAATCAAAGACTGGGGCATATCGAAGAGAAGGGATTTCGATAACTACATGGTAAATTTATGGTTGAAGGTATGTTGAGTTTCTCTCTAGATCTTGATTTCTATGAACATTGCTGGTATGGGAAGCATAATTGGGTAAGATTATCCTCTGGTGCTACAAGGGCAAGGGGGATTGTACAGTTGGTGCACAATGATCTATTTGGACCCATGACAGTTCCATCACTAGGTAAATTTGTGTACTATGTCTCATTTATAGATGAATTCTTGAGTAATACATGGATTTATTTCCTTAGGAAGAAATATGAAGTCATTGAAAAATTTAAAGAGTTTAAGGATCTCGTGGAGAATCAGATAGAGAATAAAATTAAGGTGTCGAGGACAGATAATGGTGGAGAATTTTTTTGTAATGAATTTGAGAAATTATGTAAGAATTGTAGTATAACAAGGCATAAGACTACTTCATATAAACCTCAATAGAATGAATTTTTAGAAAGGATGAACATGATGTTGATGGAAAGAGTAAGGAGCATGCTTAGTGTTGTTGGGTTGGGACAAGAGTTCTGGGCAAAGTGAGTGGACACTATATGTTACTTGGTAAATTGATCACCCTCATCAACATTGGATGACATGACTCTAGATGAGGTATCGACTGGTAAGAAACCCTTTCTAACACATCTCAAGGTTTTTTGTTGTGATTCTTATGTACACATTTCAAAGGGAAATAGGAGTAAGTTGGATAAAAAGGTTTAAAACTGTATATTTATTGGATATAAAGATGGTTTGAAAGGTTATAAGCTTTGGAACCCATAAACTAAGAAGATAGTGTATAGTCAAGATGTGGTATTTAGAGAAATCAAAGATTTTTTTAAACAAGAAGTCCTACCAAGGGAGGAAGAACCTTAGAAAATAGAATTTGAATTGAAGGATAATGAATCAGAATCCACAAAAGAACATGAATAATAAGAAGAAGAGAATCATAGTCTAGTATTGAGGAGATCGGTTCAGGAAAGAAGGAAACTAGAAAGGTATACTCCATCTAATTTTCATTCAAATTTTGCTTTGTTTATTATTGATGATGATCCTAGAACTGTTAGAGAGGCAGTGGATTTAGAGGATGGAAGAATATGCAAAAGGGCCATGGTTGAAGAAATGAAAACCTTGGACAATAATGAGGCTTTGGATCTAATGGAGTTGTCCATTGAAAGAATCCCATTGACATCAAATGGGTGTTTAAGAAGAAGTTGAATGCATAAGAAACAGTGGAGAAATACTGATCTAAAAATGAAGAAGACTTGTATTCTTGAAAATATTTGCAAGTTAAATTTATGTGTTAAAAGAAAATGGATCAACTTTGCAACACAAATTTAATAAGATTTAATCATTCAAGATGCATATAAACAACAACATAATCAATGAATAGAAAACACATAACACAACAAATGATAAAGGAGTTCACCCCTCTCTTGGGCTACATCTCCTGGTCCAGCTTCCAATGGATCATTTGTATTATTTTCTCAAAGTGATAAAAAATGTTCTTTACAATGCTCAAAATGCCAAATAGACTACTCCAATAGCTTCAGAATGTCCAAAAACCCCTAGTTGGTCTTTTTCGGCACCTTGTTTGGCCAAAAAATGAAGTAGATAGGCTTCCTGGAAGTCTCCCCTTCAAGCTTGTTGTCTCTGCATCTACAAAACACACCTCCTCTGGCTCAACCTAGCCCACACGCAATTTAAAGTGTAAAAACTTGGCATCGGGTGCTGTTGGCGTTCGGAGGTCACTCCTAGATTGCTAGCAGGAGCAGAGCCCGAAGCCCATCAGTTTTATGTCACGATTTGTTTAAAGGGTGATCAAATGGAGGAAAACTCAGAACAGCATCGCGTCAACTCAGAAACCAGACCAAGTATGCATGAAAGAGTGAGGTATTGATAAACTCCAAATAGTGAGTCATAGTAAAGGGTGAGTAGGTGGAAGACTTACGTAAGAAGAGTGCGAGGTCTATCACAGACATCCGATTCGGGACAGACTGAAGAAGAATGCATTCGAATATGAAATCCTTTCACACTCAAATACAAATACCAGAGGGCACGACAATGTCACAACAAATCCTTTATTGCAACAATATGCACTACTGTGAATCCTCAAGCAAAAGATGAAACAAAGATGGAAAAGAAAGAGAACTGTTTGTTATAAACCAAGAAATCTCAAACAAAGAGGCATAACCAGGAAACCAGAGTATTTGCTGAAACTTTACAGTCGGGAGCTTAGCTCTACCATCGATAGATACAAAAATGGCAAAAATGCCTACATATACTCAAAACAACAACAACAGCGGAACCAAGAAAATGCAATAAAAGCTTTGCGTCTGCATGGCTTCTGACACTCTGCAACAGCAATCTTTGAATAACCGTGCAACTTATGGCAGACGCGATCGATCTTCTGACAGTTACATCGGCGAATCGATGTGCCTTTAATTCAATGTAGGACGTCCCCATTATGGCGGAGACGATGTCTAACCACCCTCAACCGCTTCAATAACTGCTTCTTGGGATTGAGGACAACTCAGCCAACTCAGCACCTCGGAATATGGAAGACTCCTCACATTGCCACCTGGACTAACTGAGAGGCTCGAGGGACGAGCATGAAAGGCCAACAAGGCGAATGGGGGCGAATGATAGAAGTGGTGGCCTCGGATTACAAGGTCGCAAAGGGAAAGGCGTGGCACAGGAAGAGTGACAAAGGGGAGGCTTATGGTGGAATAAAACAAGCGGAAGAGGAGGAAGACGAGGGGTAGTGGACTCGTTCTTTGGCGAGAGACTGACGTGGAAAATGAGCGGGATTTGTGGCAGGTGGTGACTGGATAACGAGAAGGGGGATGGGCCACCTGGGTAGAGATGGGGAAGCGGATAGATGACACATGACAGCAAGGGAAAGGTGAAAAGGAAGGTGCAACGACGGGAGAAGGGCCCACACCGGGTTAAATACAGGGCAACTGAGGAGGACGTGGCTGCCTTGGCATCGTTGATCTGAGCACTGAAATCTCAGCCGCAGGAAGCTGCTTATTCGATTCCGGACCCCCCCCTCCACTTAAAGGTA
>ML776612.1:126931-174309 GCA_009831015.1 Picea engelmannii
TGTGCTACAAGTAAACCTAGTAATCGAAAGTTGGGTTTGTACACTCCACTTCCAGTTCCTTCTCGACCTTGGGAAAGTATTTCCATGGATTTTGTTGGTGGTTTACCTATGTCGAGACGAGGTCATGATTATCTTTATGTTGTTGTTGATCATTTTAGTAAGATGTGTATTTTGATGCCTTGTACTAAGCAGATAACAGCAGAACAAATGACATAGTTGTTCTTTCAAAATGTTTGGGTGCATTTTGGATTGCCTAAGTCCATTATTTCTGATCGGGATTCTCGATTTGTTGGAAGTTTTTGGTCGAGTTTATGGGCACTCATGGACACTAAACTTAAAAAGAGCACAACTTTTCATCTGTAAACAGATGGTCAGACAGAGGTGGTGAATCGTACAGTGGTGCATCTTCTTCGTGCTTATTGCAGCAAGCATCCTAAACTTTGGGATGAACATTTACACTACATTCAACATGCGTATAATCGAGCTAAGCACTCTTCGATGCAAACGTCGCCATTTGAAGCATGTTTTGTCTATTTGCCCAAGTCACCTTTAGATTTTATCTTTGGGAAATATATTGCTGTCGATGGTCAATATGACATTGATAGGGTAGAGAAGTTCATTGAACAAATTCAGTCGATACATCAGGTGGTGCAAGAGCAGTTGGAAAAGAGTCAGGCCAAGTACAAAACAAGACATGAAAAGCATCATGTTGATCACAGTTTCCAAGTTGGAGATGAAGTTTGACTTTACATCAGCAAGGAGAGGCTTAAAGGAGAACGTAAAAAGTTGAAACCAATTCGATATGGTCCTTTTAAGATTATCGACAAGATTGGTAACAATGATTTTCGTTTAGATTTGCCTCCTTATATGCAGATGTATGCAGTTGTTAATGTTGAGAATTTGAAGTTGTATGAGCCTCCATTGATCAATGATCAAGGAGAGCATGTTCAAATTCCTTCTATAGATTATTTTTCTCCAGAGTATCTAACAGAACTGCAGGAAGACACCATCCTTGATAGGAGGATGTGAACTTCAAAATGAGGAAATGTGGAGTATCTGCGAGTTGGTCTTAAAGGGACGAATCCAAGCAAGGCCAAGTGGATTGAGGTTGGAAGGTTGAGTGAAATCTACCCTCATATTCACATAGACTGAAAATAGTCTTTTGGAGGTCCAAAAGCTTCCCAATGGGGAGGTGTGATCAGGGGATCAAATTTTGCTCAAAAATTCAAAGTGCCTAGAATCACTTCAAACCGGACAAGAGGATAGGCCTCGTCATTGCGAACCCAATGCAACTCGTTTCGTCCCAAATGGACATCGGGAGTGAGAGATATTGCAATCTATTCGTCAAGTCAAACAGGTAAAATATTTGGTGCTGACTGTACAGTCCGTACAGTCCGTACAGGCTGACGTGGCAGGGTCGTACAGACCGTACAATGATGTGGCATGAGTGAAATGGAAAGCTTTTGTTGGTTGACAGTTGTCGAATCAGATGGTGACATGTGGCATTTCATTGGCTAATGGTAAGGTGCCACGTGGCCCAATCATGGGCTGCCACGTGGCACCCCTTTATTGGTTTATGGTTGTTATGTAAAACTAATGGAGTCCGTGGGGTTCGACCCCCGGACCTCCCCACTGCATAATTCCTTTACAAAGTCTGACCAGCCAACATGTCACATTATGTCACTTGATATATATGTGGGTTTTAAAATATTTATGTTTACACTATTGTACATTGGCGTGGGGGTCAGGTTGGGGCTTAGCCCCAGCCCGCGGTCCTTTGTACTACACATACGACCATACCATATATATATTGTATAACCAATAGTTGGTGCACGGGGTTTCAAAACCAAACCCGTGGTTCTATTCTATACACCATGTGCCCACGACCAGAGCGGGAAGTTGGCACGGTTGTAACCGTTTGGCTCTTTTTACCATAGCGCACGGTCACATGACCTTCACACGCCCAGGTGCTAGGTGGTTAGGGGCTAGCGCGCCTTTAACCGTCCTACAGTTTGCATCGTTGGTGCAGTTGCACCTGGTGCTAGGTTTTTACACTACTTATTGCGTGTGAGCCAGGTTCAAACAACAAGGGTGCAATTTGTAGATGCAGAGACAACAAGCTTGGAGAGGGAGACTTCCAGGAGGTCTAACTTCTTCGTTTTTCGACCGATTGAGGTGCCGAAAGAGCCCAGACAGGGGTTTTTGGACACTCTGAAGCCATTGGAGTAGTTTGTTTTTTAGTTTGAGCATTGGAAGACATGTTTTTGAGCACTTTGATAAATTAATAATAATGATCCATTGGAAGATGGACCAGGAGATGTAGCCCATGAGAGGGGTGAACTCCTTTATCAAATTGTTGTGTTCATGTGCTTATGTTCATTAATTATGTTGCTGTCTATGTGTATTTTGCATGAGTAATTCCTTAATTTATGTGTTGCAAACTGATCCTTTTGCTTTAAACACATAACATTTAAATTGCAAACAATTTCAAGTATTTCAAGTCTTCTTCATTTTTAGATCATATGATGTTGGGTGTATCTGATTCACATTGAAGAAAGACATGGGATGGATCCCATAAAACTACTAGACCCCCAAGAGAAGCCTATAATTGTTGTGGCTATGCTTTTATAGCCTTTCCATTGTTTTTGTGCAATAAAAGTCAATGAACTGATATCACATTTGGTTTCATGTAGTAAGAAGATAGTGCGCTGGTACTTACCTATTTTTTTCTTCAATATGTGATGCTTTCTAGCTACATTCAGGCCTTTGATGTTCCATGAGATCACCTTCATTTTAATTCCTTTGTTGGGAGGATAAGTATTTCTCTAACAATGATTTTGTCTATCCTATTTAAGTCCACTAGGAGTGCACTTAAATATTATTTTTATATTAATAAAAACACTTTCAAAACCAAAACCATTTTATTAATAAAATAATAAAAAATTATGTCGACTCTCTCTCTCTCTATATATATATATCGACTCTCTCTCTCTCTCTCTCTCTCTCTCTCTCTCTCTCTATATATATATATATATATATATATAATTTTGAATGAATAACAACCAGTCTAGATCCATTTAACTTTGGATCTATCAAGCATCGAGAGATTTGATATATATAACTAAATTTGAATGAATAGAAACCAGTCTAGATCCATTGAACTTTGGTTCTATCAAGCATTGAGAGATTTGATCCTTTTTGACACTTGATAGATTTAAAGTTAAATGGATCTAAGCTAGTGGTCCAACTCAATATGAAGATTTCTATTTCTATAATAATGTATTTTCCACACTCACCACAAACGATTTTATATCAAATAACTTGTAAGACCTTCACATCACCAGCCAATTGTCAATAAATTTGTTGAATTTATTTTCTTGAACGCAAAGACCACAGCTAAATTGATACACACTTACGGAGTTTAAATAAACTCTCAAGTCACTCAACATATCTTTATCCACCGCGACCAAATGACACCAAAGGCTTGTAATAAATTATAATCAAATAACGTGTAAGGATTATTGCAATTGAAGTGACACCACCAACCAAATTTATTGAATTTAGTTTCAATAAATTTGTTGAATTTATTTTCCTTACCATCACTTTTGTCTTTCTTTTTGCAATTTCTCACTCCACAAAGAACCCACTCCACGACGACCTGGTTAAATAAATTTGTTGCATTTACTTTCTCTACCTTCACTTACACGCCCCCATCCCATTTGTCTTGCTTTTTCCCAATTATTTCTTTGTCTTCGGTTACACGCCCATTTGTCTTTCTTTTTCTTTCCAACTTATAACTCCACAAAGACGACGATTCTGTTGGGCCATTTGAAGTTACTCTACGACGACCTGGCTCAATACCTTTTGCTCGATACCAAATTTTCTCTCTCTATTATTTTATTTTCCATGTTATTGCCTCAACTTTTTTGAATTCCATTGAATTGATATATATAGACATATGTATAACAACATAACTCAGAAACTTTGAAAGATGTTTGCGTTTGAGAAATGTATTTATTGTAATTTTAATTTCAGATAATTTTTTAAAATCATGAATTTACAATTTATGAAATTTGAATATATAAAATTGTAATTTTTATTATTGTTAAAATACTTATAATTGATTTTTTGAAGCTATAAAGTAGTCATCCACAATACTATCTTTATGTAAACATTTCTCTTTAGTTTATATGATCATAAGAAGATGTATATGTACTATTGGGAAATCAAAAGGGGATTTTCTGAGTAGTTTGTTTGTTTTGGTTTGGTTAGGATCCTGAAAGTTTTTGGGTTTGGTTATATATATTCTTTTTGTGAAGTTATAAAGCTAATTTTTTTTTAAGATAAACAAAGTTTAGTTTATATGATCATAAGAATTTTAAGATAAACAAAGTTTAGTTTATATGATCATAAGAAGATGTATATGTGCTATTGGGAAATCAAAAGGAGATTTTCTTAGAAGTTTGTTTTGGTTTGGTAAGGATCCTTTATTGGAAAGTTTTTGGGTTTGGTTATATATATTCTTTTTGTGAAGTTATAAAGCTAATTTTTTTTTTAAGATAAACAAAGTTTAGTTTCCTTGAATGTACTATGATGTAATTTTTTTTTGTGTGTGTGTGTTATTTTTAATGTACACAAGAAATGTGATTTTCAATTTTACTATATAAATATAAATTGTGATTTTTTTGTGTTGGAGAATAAAATAAAAGATGCAATACTTAAAAGATGTAATAAACAAAAGAAATGATAATTAAGGATGATCAATGGAAACAAAGTTTATTATCATATTAAGTTAAGAAGCTTATTTATAATAATAACTATGTTTATTTGTTAATTGAGTCTAGCTCATGTGGTTATGGGATCTGGTCTTATCCTCCATATCTATGTTGTATTTTAGTTAATGACATGTTGAGCTCATTATGCGTAAATTGTTGAAATAGTTCCAATCATGTTGTTATATATAATATTTAAAATAATAATTATGTATAATTTCATAATGTATTTATATTTCTCAAATTATCATAAACCATTATATATATATTTTGAAATTTGTTTGCACACAATGACCTAGCTAAATGTCAAGGTCTTGAGATTTTATCAATAGAGACCTTTTTCTCCCTTAGAAAAAATATTTTTTGGAATTAGTTTTGTTTTTATTTGGATATGACTAACACATCTAGATTAGTGTTATGAAGGAATTATTAGCATCATTCAATTTGATTATCTTTTAATTAAAATCCAAACTTGAACTTTCATGGAACTATATTAACTACATAATTTCACATGAACAAACCTTTATTAATTGACTTGATTAAAATAGTAATATTTATTTTTTACATAATATGATGATGATGATGATGATAACAATTACTAACATCCAATGAGACCAACTTTGGTCTATGGGATCTTAAGAAAAAAAGAAAAAATGTAAGGAATTATTCGGTTTTCTTTAAAATTTTAATTTTTTGTTTGGAAATCTTGAAGAGAAGCATTCCTAAAATCCCATAGTGTTGATGAGCTAAAAGTCTAGGAAGGTTGGTATTGTAACAGATATTGTAAATTGATATCTAATGTGAGTTGACATAGGACATTCTATGAGAAAGTGTTTTTCATATTCAACCCTCTTAGTGTCACAAAGATGAGAGAGTCTTTGGGCCCACAATATTTTAGGAATGGTCTAATGCCTCTTTCATTATGGAGCTCACAAGAATTCGTTCTTGTTTCAACAATGTCGATTTTGTTATTTAAGCTAGTTAAAACATAGAGATACTTTTGATCTTTTAGATTAGGATTAATCACCTCCTTATAGCATCTTAAGTTTCTTTTATCCTCTAATTCTTTATGGCATGAAAATTTCACCATAAATTAATGTTTTTAATATTTTTGATATTCTACATAGTAATATCTTCCTTGATTACCAAATGAGTTAGCGAAGACTTGACATCTTTATGCCAACCTTGTTTCAGTCATAGGTGGTCTTGACTAGATTTTGTTGCAATCTTAGGAAGTCTCTCATCTTTCATGTTGTTTATCTTGTTATTGTACATTAGGTACCTAGTCATAGCCATGATCTCAATGGGGAAATAATCGCTTCTTTAGTGAGGATAGGATATGGTGCATTACCTTTAATTTTAATATTACAAGTTATAAAACACTTCTGGATTTGCTCAATCTTTCTCCATTATTCTCTAGAGATGCTACAACCCCAAAATTCACAACCATAGAAGATAACAGTGGTGAGAAGAGTCTCAAAGAGGACTTTCTTTTCAACCCATAACCAAAGGTTCATTGTGTTGGGTGGTGAAAACACATTCATTGGTGGTTACAATTCATTTCTTCTTCTGCAAACGTGGTTGTGATTTCCCAAGCGATTGGTGTTTCATATCCTTGTAAATTATTGCAAACCATCTTGTTTAAATATGGAAGCCTATGTGGTGCTCCATGAGACTTGTGTATCCATTTCTCCATTGGCTAGCAATAAAAGGATTGCCATGACCCCCCCTCCAATTTTTTCGGTTTTGTTGTGCGAGTTTTATATCTCTTCTCCATCTCCATTTTTAAGTTGATTAACAACTATTTGCAGGTGCCTCTCCCAACAAATAGTATCAGAGTGGGTTCGGGAGAGCCTGAGATGACAGAGCACCTAGGAGAAGGTGGAGCCATAGTAGGAAATGACCGGTGCTGGAGTCAACGCACCATGGGGCATGAAGGAGGACAAGATGAATGAGGGGATGCCCTGAGAAGCGGGTTGAGGAAGTTGTAGATGCCTACTTTGTTGGTGGATATGTTGAGGATGGAAAGAGGAGAATGAAGTGCTAATCATCATGCTCAAGAGAGATGCAAAAATCCTAGCGATCACTAGTCATAGGGGTCTGATCTTTACACCTTTTGTGGATTTGAAGGCAACAGATCAAAGTGCACAATGGTGTTCGGTGGTTGTGGTCATGGATTTGAATCCACAATGGGAAAACTCAAAGAAAACACCCCTAAGTAGCATAGAAAGAGACCAGATGAGTTTCCTCTCTACATTAACAAGATCTCGAATGAATGCCAACAGTCATATGCTCTGCATCTGAGAAAAATCAAGGAGTTGATCGTCAAAAGTATCAACATACTTGTGGTTTCTTTCACGATGTACGGGGATGAAAGACATGGGGGGGTGAATGGGACATGTTCTTAGAAGAAAATGGGTTATTGGAAGACATTATACTCCTATGATGCCTCTCGGTTCATGAGTAGGCGATGGTGATGGAGTGACGATGGATTGCATGGTTACTATCAAGGCTTAGGAAAGGGTCACATATGTTGGGTCAGTTCCCCAAGGGTCGTATTCCTTTTTCATATGGACCAATTGTTTCCTATGCTGTGATCGAATCTCATGGCCTCTCTAGAATGCATGAAAGTCGTACCTGAAATGGACGATCCCGAGTACCAGAGGTCCAAATTAGGAATGACGAGGTCATCAACAGGTTTAGGATTGATGAACGGATCCTATGGTATATTTTCACGGTGGTAGTCATGTTGAGGAGCATTCTGATGGTGAGGGATGGTTTAAGGGCCCCACTTGTGGTCTGTTTGGATGCAAAATATGTGGAGGATGGGATCATCAAGGGATTTTTAGATATTGACTATCAGTTATTCCTATAGGACCTATTAGCGATAATTCTTGTCTTGGGCTCGAGAGCACCCGGACCTGCAGGTTGCGCGGGAAGTGCCCAAGCGCAACACGTGAGATCCCTGTTTTTCCAGTAGCGAGTCAAGCGAGCGGGAAAAGTTCTTCTGTCGGCAGCCGAGATCCATCCATAAAGACAATCAACATTCATCGAGTTTTCGGTGTTGTCAAATTGCATGGGATTTAGCACGAAGGGCGGCGCCCATAGTTCAGGAAAAATCTGGATCATCTGATCCAATCGGGACAGGTGGCAGCCAGTCGGCATATCGAAAGATCGGTGTTTCGGGGAACAGGGAGCTCTCAGCTCATTGCACTAGGAAGTGTCGATCATCGAAACGCCGAAAGCACCTTTCAAGCTGAGCCCGCGGTCTTAGCACCAGGTCACGTCAAGCGAGCCTGTAAATGGGGCAGTCCTCTTTACAATAATGGGTACTATCTGGGCCATTCGTCTGAAGGACATGCGGTACACATCCATGTCGCGTTGGCATTCGGGAGTTCGAGGGGTAAGCACTCCTCGTCCCTTCACTTCTCGAAATACTGATAGCACCCAGAATCGGGCCCATGGTTTTGGTGCCTGGTCGTAAAGGAACAAGCCTGGAAGAGGGGCGCTATTGTTTATCATTTTTCCGCTCGGGCCCCAAAGCGCCGACAACACTCTAGTAGATAGGCGAAGGGTCACAGCCCATGGTCACTCTAGGGAGCAGAAGGGGCTGTACAGGGAAGCCAAAGGTGCTGAATTAAGATTGAAGAGAGAGGGTGGTTGAGGCCTCGCCTCAATCATTAATTGCAAGGTATGGAGGGTCTGGCAAGCAGTCTGTCCGAGAGGGTCCCCTGTACCATTTCTCCTCAAAGAAGCCACACCGAGTCTTCATTTCGCCAGAAGAACCTGCACATGCCAAGTCAATATTCAAAGGGTTCAGCTACCTCTGGCGCGGGCCATGCCAAATTAAGATAGCGTGTGACAGAGTAATGCAGGCCAGATTTGATTGAGGTGATGCCATCCATTAAAAGTTCTGAGACGCCTCTGCTGGGTGAAAGGAAGGGAAGAATATATGTAGGCATTTTTTCCATTTTGTAATCATTGATAGTTGAGCAGAGCTCCCTACTGTAATGTTTTAGCAGCTATTCTAGCTTTCAGCTTATGCATCTGTATATGAGATTTCTTGTTTTATGATAGACAGTTCTTCTTACTCTGTCTAATCTTCATCTTATGCTAAGAGGGTTCGTAAATGACTGACTCGCGCAAATTGTTGTAGTTCTGTTATGATAAAGGATTTATTATTACATAATTGTGTTCTCTGGCTTTGCGTTTGAATGTAAGACGATCTTGTGTTTAAATGCCTTCTTCTATAGTTTGTTAGAAACCTGCTATTTATAACAGACCTCCACTTTTCTCTTGTACAAGTCTTACGCCTGTTCACCCTTTACTATAGCTCACTGTTTGAAATTTACGCAAGAGCTCAATTGCTCATGCATACTTGGCCTGTTTTCAAAGTTGGAACGCTATTGTTTTCAGTTTCCCTCCATTCGATCACCGATCTATAAACAACCGTGACATAAAATTGATGGGCGTCGAGCTCTACTCCTTCTAGCAATCCAGGAGTGACTTTTGACACTAACATTTCTGGCGCCGTTACTGGGGACGAAGTTGAAGATTCTCCCTGGGCAGAACGACATTGAGCCTCTGATTTTGAAGGTGCATCAGACATCAGAGCCCTTAAAGATTGATACTGTGCACCTGGCGACTCCACTGTGGTGACTCCATTATTTCCACATCACTGTTTCAGCTGTGACTACTGTTAGCACACCTGAAAGCTGACCCTAAATAGATTTCTCGAGAAGGTTTTAGTGGCTGCTTTCTCAGCCTGAGAAGCTTCCTGGGGTAACAACAATTTTAAGATCTGGCCTTTGATGGTGAACAAGGAGAAGACACACTTGAAGCTGCACATTTTTCACCTGGCGAATCCATGATTCGAGGATCGATTGGCGACTCCACTGGTTTGATATGGAAAAAATTCTGGCTCAAAGGTTTGCTTTCTGTGACTTTTCTCAGATACTCGGTTTTCCTAATGCACTTCCTGATAGAGACGAATGGGAAGATTTCCTCCCTGAGTTTCATGCATCAGATTGGGAGGTACCAGCTGAACATTTACTAGACTTCCATGAAGCTATTCACCGACACAATATCACGCATGAGGATGTCTAGATTAAGCTCTTCAGGTATTCATTGAAGGGAGCTACTCTTGAATGGTGTCGATGTCTTCCTGCTGCGAGCATCCGCTCTTTAACAGGTTTTCATACAACTTTCAATTCTTTTTGTAAAGATTACTATCCAGCTGATTGCTTGTATGAAAACTGTTGTGAGGAGTTTTCTTCGCTTCGTGAAGCCTCTGCTGGCCCTGAAAACCAGGTCCGTGATGAAGCCCTTACTGTGGAGGAAAGCATCTACTGTAAAAAAATTGAGGTGTTGAATGATATTAGTGGTGTTAGCTTGAGAATGGAAGCATCCGGCATCATATCAGATGCATCTGTTCTTTTAGATGTTCATAAAAATCAACACACCTCTTGTGGAGATTATGAGTTTGTAGAGCAGATGTGGTCTATGGTAGATGGCTCACCTAAATGTCGGGTTGAAGCAGATATTCCTAGCAACACTGTTTCTGAGGACAGAGACCTTCCCATTTGTAAAGAAGACATTATTGTGGAAGAGGTTTCCTCTCTTTTTCTCTAGGGAGTTTCTCACGATATATTTTTACCTCAGATTAAAGAGAAGAAGATTATGTATGAGCAACCAGAAGCAGCGGGTCCCACTATCCCTGAAACGAATATTTTTGACGGGATCACCATTCTAGAGGAGGATCATAAAGATAAGGGTCAACCCCTTTTTGATGAATATTATAGTGATGATGAGAAGCAAGCTTATCCTACATTCGATCACTATGAACATATTGAAGAGCCAGTCGGTAAGAAGAATCACCCCATGGTCCCTGTTTATGATAAATATGAATCGGACTTGGAGGAGAGCCAACCAGAAGAGGAAAAAGAACCAAAGGGGCAGTATGCCCTTTGTTTAGAGCCAATAAGTGAGAAGCCACCACCCGAGATTGGCGAGCCTACTTCATTTATTCACCCGCCTATGGTTATCATAGACATTTAGCCAGAGGTGAACAGTTGTGTAGCAGAGGAGGGTGTATGTCGCCAATTTTCTGGAAGTTTCCACTCATTCTATGACCCTGTCTGCAAGTACCTGGAGTGGCATTTCCCCTACACCTTAGAGCCGCCCTATTTCATCTCAACTCCAACCTATAAGGAGGAGTTGAAGAGTGTAACCATTCTGCTGTCACGGTTACACCATTTGCTGATGATCATTGACAGAAGGAAGGAGCTTCTATCCAGGAAGCTGCTTGAATGGCTATGGTGGAAGTTTTCTTTCACCTAGCCCCATGTAAAAGTGTTTCATTAGTTTAGGATTGTATATAAATAATCTCTTTGAGCATGTATTTTTATTTTGTTGCTTTTACTTTTCAACATATATTTCTCAGCAGGGGGTTTGAGCTTGACTCCATAGCCCAACAACAAGGCACTGAAGCTGCAGAATGAGTTCTTAGAGCATCACAGGGAGGACTCTATCTCCCATGGAGCCTAATGTTAGCGATAATTCTTGTCCTGGGCTCGAGAGCACCCGGACCTTCAGGTTGCACGGGAAGTGCCCAAGCGCAGCACGGGAGATCCCTGTTTTTCCAGTAGCGAGTCAAGCGAGCGGGCAAAGTTCTTCTGTCGACAGCCGAGATCCAGCCATAAAGAAAATCAATAGTCATCGGGTTTTCGGTGTTGTCAAATTGCATGGGATTTAGCATGAAGGGCAGTGCCCATAGTTCAGGAAAAATCTAGATCATTTGATCCGATCGGGACAGGTGGCAGCCAGTCGGCATATCGGAAGATCGGTGTTTCGGGGAACAGGGAGCTCTCAAATCATTGCACTAGGAAGTGCCGATCATCGAAACGTTGAAAGCACCTTTAGAGCCAAACCCACGGTCTTAGCACCAGGTCACGTCAAGCGAGCCTGTAAATGGGGCAATCCTCTTTACAATAACGGATACTATCTGGGCCATTCTTCTGAAGGACACGTAGCACACATCCATGTCGCGTTGGCATTTGGGAGTTCGAGGGGTAAGCGCTCCTCGTCCCTTCACTTCTCGAAACGCCAAACCCCGAAATACCGATAGCGCCTAGAATCGGGCCCGTGGTTTTGGCGCCTGGTCGTAAAGGAACAAGCCTGGAAGAGGGGCGCTATTGTTTATCATTTTTTTGCTCGGGCCCCAAAGCGCCGACAGCACTCTGGTAGATAGGCGAAGGGTCACAGCCCGTGGTCACTCTAGGGAGCAGAAGGGGCTGTACAGGGAAGCCAAAGGCGCCGAATTAAGATTGAAGAGAGAGGGTGGTTGAGGCCTCGCCTCAATCATTAATTGCAAGGTATGGAGGGTCTGGCAAACAGTCTTCCCGGGAGGGTCCCCTGTACCATTTCTCCTCAGGGAAGCCACGCTGAGTCTTCATTTTTCCAGAAGAACCTACACACGCCAAGTCAATATTCAAAGGGTTCAAATACCTTTGGCATGGGCCATACCGAATTAAGATAGCGTGTGACAGAGTAATGGAGGCTAGATTTGATTGAGGTGACGCCATCCATTAAAAGTTATGAGACACCTCTGCTGGGCGAAAGGAAGGGAAGAGTATATGTAGGCATTTTTTCCATTTTGTAGTCATCGATGGTTGAGCAGAGCTCCCTACTGTAATGTTTGAGTAGCTATTCTAGCTTTCAGCTTATGCATCTATATATGAGATTTCTTGTTTTATGACAGACAGTTCTTCTTACTCCGTCTAATCTTCATCTTATGCTGAGAGGGTTTGTAAACGACTGACTCACGCGAATTGTTGTAGTTCTGTTATGATAAAGGATTTATTATTACATAATTGTGTTCTCTGGCTTTGCGTTTGAATGTAAGCCGATCTTGTGTTTAAATGCCTTCTTCTACAGTCTGTTAGAAACCTGTTGTTTATAGCAGACCTCCGCTTTTATCTTGTACAAGTCTTCCACCTGTTCACCCTTTACTACAACTCACTATCTGAAATTTATGCAAGACCTCACTTGCTCATGCATACCTGGCCTGGTTTCAGAGTTGGAACGCTATTGTTTTGAGTTTCCCTCCATTCAATCACCCATCTATAAACAACCGTGACATAAAACTGATGGGCGTCGGGCTTTGCTCCTGCTAGCAATCCAAGAGTGACTTCTGACGCTAACAGGACCCGGGTAGTAGAGCTGTGATGTGGGAGATTCAAGATGGTTGATGTAATGGAATGGAAGAGGTTTTCTTAATGCAAGGTTTAAGGTGGAGTTGATACTCGATTATATGTAAATGGGAATACAGATGTAAGACCTGGCTAGGCATATATACCCCAGGTTTGAAATGTCACTGATAAATTCTAGTTGACCTAGGTGATAGGGGGAGCATGCAGTATTCTCGGATACCCTGTCTTTGAGGGAAGTTTGGTTGGTTTGGGTCATGGGGGGAAATTAGGTCAAGAGTCGTGGTTTTTGGGCACATGTTTCTGGTAGCTCGTGAGCCCATGTATTGCAAGTAATGAAGCATCAACATTCACTTGGAGGTGAGAGGTGAATTCTCACATGGTTGGCTTGGTCGGATTCAGTCAAGTAAGTGCATCTTTGTTGGTTATGGTGATGGATTTGAGGAATGCAGATTGTGGGATCCTACTACCCACAAATAGTCATTAGTAGATATGTGTACATGGAACAATCGAGAGTTATTCAAGATCATAAATGGAGATTTGTTTACAAACTCAGGGAATCATTGTATGGCCTAAGGTACCCATGCAATGGTACAATATGTTTGATTCCTTCATGGCTAGCCAAATTTTACAAGAAGTGAGTATAACCATTGTGTTTATGGTATATTCATTATCTTGGTGTTATATGTTTTGCTTGTAGCAAGCACAAGCATGGTTGAGATCGATAGTTTGGCTTGGTTGGTTAGGGCGGTTGATATGAAGGATCTAGGAGTAGCTAAAACAAATCTTGGGCATGGAAATACATGGAGACATGAAATATGGTAAGCTTTGGTTATCACAAAAAGAGTATGTGGAGAATATACTCAGGAGATTTGGTATGAATAATGTGAAACTAGTAAATATTCCCTTCTCTTTCCATTGTAAGCTTTCTTCAAGTTTCTTTCCTAAGCAATGAAGAAGAAAAGGGTTATATGTCTCATGTATTGTATTTTAGTAGGAATGTTGATGTTTGCAATGGGAATGTTCAAGTATTTCTTATGCAGTTGGTTTTTCAGTAAACACATGGAAAATAGCATGGAAATGGGTGGTTCGGTATCTGAGAAGCATGAGTATCACCTATAGTGGTTGTAACGATTTAGTTTACAGATATGTTGATTCAGTGGAGGAGGAGTGATCCATACTCGAGCAAACTATGCATACATGTTCATGCAACTAGTGTTGTTAGAGAGGTTGTGGTGGTGTTTGGATTCTCTTGGCTTGCTGGAAGGTGATGTTTCATATGTTGGGCAAGGTATCAGGAAATTGTTGTCAAGGTGGATATTGTTGGGTGGTTACAATTTGTTTCTTCTTCCTCAAACGTGGTTGTGTTTTCCCAAGTGATTGGCATTTCATATCCCTGTAAATGCTTGCAATTAAATATGAAAGCCCATGAGGTGCTACATGAGACATGTGTATTCATTTCCCCATTGGCTAGCAACAAAAGGATTACCATTGCCCCTCCATTTCATTTTGTTGTGGTGTGTGTGTTTAATATCTCTTCTCCATCTCCATTTCTGAGTTAATTAACAACTGTTTGCAGACGCTACTCCCAACACATTGATTTACAATTTTTTTCAAGACCAAAATAAGATTTCCATCCACCATATATCATTTTCTCAATGCAATAGTTCCAATTAAGCTTACGATGTAAATTGACTCAAAAATATTATATGAAGTCACTTCCTCGAACTCACTATTATTATGCACAAAATTATCACAAATGATATTTTTGAATTTGATTATCATAACATTTATCTTGTCCATATTAATAATGATAAATGTAAAAAAAAAAAAAAATCCTTAATATTTTACTAATATTTATTTAAAAAATAAACTAAATTAAAAATACAAATAAATTATCTTACTTAATTTAAAATCTAAATCTATTTTTTTATAATTTTCTATTCCATTTCCACTCATTTTAAAAAGCCGTAAATGATATCTATACAAGTAAATTAAAAATGTGAACCTTTCCCATCGTGGTGGGTGATATGATTCACATTGCTCGTTAGATTTCGCTATGGTAAAATAATGTTGGTTAAGTAATATTTATTTTTTTAAATTTGTAGCTATCATCTATTCTATGTGGTATTTGTTGGGTGATATGATTCACATTGCTCGTTAGATTTTACTATGATAAAAAAGTTTTGGTTAAGTAATATTATTTTTTTAAATTTGTAGCTATCATCTATGTGGTATTTATTATACTTGTGGAATATTATTCTCGAGATGCAAGATAAAGCTTATGTCGTATAGAGTGGTTTACATAAAGTTTGGCATAATTTTATTTTACTAAAATTTTAATTAATTATATTAAATTGTTAATCAAATTGAAATCATAAAAAATCAAAATATTTTAAATTAATAAAATTAAAAATACATGAAATTTTTAATTAAAAATATATTTTTTTAAATTGAAATTTAAAAAAATTAAAATATTCTATTAAAATATATTTTTGAAAAGATGAAATTTAAAATCGCATATTACATAAATTATATTTTTTTTACATACTCTTATCTTTTTGTTGACATCGTTAAAGGCCATACTCTTAGCTCTTTGTTAGTGTTGTTAAAGGCCATACTCCTATCTCTTTACATGACAGATTCATACTACATAAACTATATTCCCTTTACATATTCCTACCTCTTTGTTGACGTCATTAAAGGCCATACTCCTACCTCCTTGTTGACGTCGTTAAAGGCCATACTCCTACCTCTTTACATGACAGATTCATACTACATAAACCATATTCCCTTTACATACTCCTACCTCTTTGTTGACATCATTAAAGGACATACTTCTACCTATTTACATGATGGATTCATACTACATAAACCATATTCCCTTTACATACTTCTACCTCTTTGTTGACTTCGTTAAAGGCCATACTCCTACCTCTTTGTTGACGTCGTTAAAGGTCATACTCCTGCCTCTTTACATGGAAGATTCATACTACATAAACCATATTCCCTTTACATACTCCTACCTCTTTGTTGATGTCATTAAAGGCCATATTCCTACCTCTTTGTTGATGTCGTTAAAGGTCATACTCCTACCTCTTTACATGGCAGATTCATACTACGTAAACCATATTCCCTTTACATACTCCTACCTCTTTGTTGATGTCATTAAAGGCCATATTGCTACCTCTTTGTTGACGTCGTTAAAGGCCATACTCCTACCTATTTACAGGACGTCGTTAAAGGCCATACTCCTACCACTTTGTATGATGATAACATAGAAATTGCTTTTTTCAAATTAGTGTATGGTGAACTAGAGTACAAATGCATACAATATGGGTTAAGAATTTATCATCCCAAAAAATGTTCTTATTTTTGTTTAATTTAATTTTTTTAATTTTTAATTTTATTTTTAATTTTATTTTTATAGTTTACTTATTAATGTAAATATATCTTAGTTTACTTAGATCTATTAAAGATTAAAAAAGATTTTTTTTTTAAGATGTAATTTTTTAATCATTTAAAATAATTTTATTCTAATTGTAGATTTATTCTAATTCTAATTTTACTTAATATTGTAAAATTTAAAATTCATACACTTATAAAACTTAACTTATAAAATTTGAATATGTAAAATTTGTAAAATTACAATTTTGACTATTATTAATATATTGATATTTACATTATAACAATGATTTCATATAAATATCATATTTATAATATTTATATTTGTGTATAAATTTTAACAATAATTTCATATATATATAAGCATTACTCACATAACATCTTAAAAGCAATTTTAAATTAACAAAACATTCTTGATATATTACATTTTTATTATATAACAATATTAATATACTTTTATAATTTATTTTCTAACAATATTAATATTTTTTTTAATTTATTTATTTAATTTGTTTACTCATAAATATTATCAATTAAAAAATATTTTAAAAATTCATTAGTTAATAATTTATATAGAATTATTAAATAAAAAAATATGAACTTAATTTCTTAAAAAGAAGCTACATTATTAATGTGGAACTACATTTCATTATAGGGGATACCATTATAATAATAACATATAATAAATCACATAATTATGAGACGACATTAAAATAATAATATATAATAAATCACATAATTATGAGAGGACAAATGGGCCGTGAAATCCACAGTGAATTATAGGCCCCACTAAGTTTGGTTTTATGAAAAAATGTGATTATCATGCACCCTTTAGGGAGTCATTACTAAGTTTTGTTTATTTGTCAAATTTGTAAGTTATAGAAGGTGGTTACGCATAAAAAAAAATGTGTAAACTATGTCCCACCTCGGATAAGGAGGGAATGAAATTTCAAAAACCTACAACACTTTTGGATGATCTCTAATGGCGTCGGGGGCTTTCATGGTTTGGGCTCTATTACTGTGGTATCTAATCGTCCACTATTTTTACGGTGTTTATGTTAGTTATGATGGTTGGTCCTCCAGTATTTAGTTTTTGTATTTGTTTGGAGGAATTGGTGGGTTGTCTGGCACTTTCTACTTGTCTGGGGTGTCCATCCTTTTACTGGAGGCGTCACCTCTGATTTACTACCTGTCATTCCACTTACTCTGGATTTGACAGAGTCATTCTTTTCTTGTCCTCCACTTTTGACTTGACTTAAATGTTTAACTATTTGCTCTTTACTCTACACTGGCCCCGTGGCTTCGTTGGTAATCACTCTTTAGGAGCCTTTACTGTGGGAGCTAGGTGGCATGGTGGTTTTGTAATTAGTGTGCTTAGATGACGAAGGAGGCTGTCAGTGCACTCATGAGTGTGGCTAACGAGGAGGCCTGGAAGAGGGCGGGCCTCTTCGACCCACCTCCATTGCATTTAAACCAAAATCTGTGTGCTAAGGGGAATTTATTATCCTCGATATCATCGTCTTTTACAGACCCTTCTATCACACCATGCATTGATTCACCATCCTTTGTTAATTCTCCAGGTTTCAGAGCTCCTGCTCCTGTATATCACTATGTGGATAATTTTTCAGTGAGAAGCATTGTTAAGTCGGGTTCTCAGGGACCTTTCAACAAGAAATCGTGGCCTCCTAACCGGTCGAGAAGGAAAATGACATTAGGGGATGATTTGGGTCTCGAGGAAGCAACAACTATATCTTTGAATGCTTTAGTTGGGCAGTTTTCATACCGTCGCAGGTGTACTGCACCTCTTTATAACTGGGTAAAGACCCATTAGCATCCTATTTTGGGATATGTCCTGGAGGTATTTTACCTCCCGCGCGATTGGTTTGGTTTCATTTTTCATTTGACGGAGGATGCTGCAAAGATTCTAGAGGGACTGTGGCCTTTTGATGGTGGTAGGATCATGTTAAAATGTTGGAGGATATCCTTCGACCCTGCAGATGACTACTTCAAGTTTAGACATTTGTGGGTTCTCTTACCTGGTCTCCCGTTGAATTTCTGGAGTTTAAAGACTCTTATGGCAATTGGGAATTATATTGGGCAGTTTATTAGTGTGGATGAACAAGCACTTGGTGCTCCAGATAGAAAAGTGGGCAGGATTTTAGTGGAGGTGGATATTTACTCTAGGTTGTTGGAGACCCTTGACATTCAGTGGAGAGACCAACTGTATTCATAGAGACTGGATTATTTGGGCCTCCCCTTTCACTACACTCTGTGTCGTAGGACTGGTCACTTAAGGAATTCTTGCCAGGGCTTCGTGGATGAGGAGGAGTTAGAAGATTATTGTCCTTGTAAAATACAAAGAAGTGATTCACTTGTTGCAAGTTCCTTGGGTCACGACTCTCCTCGGTTCAGGACGCAGGACTATCCATATTCCTTGGATACGGAAACACTCACAGGTAAACTTAGAAATTTTTGTCCTGTTTTGTTTCATTTGTTGACCTCCCTAGAAAGGTTAGTTATGGATGCTTCCTTTCCAGAGATTGGTGTGCGTGTTCTACCTCCCCTATCCTTGCTGACCCCTAATTCATATACTTTGGACTTAGATCCCTGTGTTCTTAGTCACTTGGGAGTTTAGACACAGACAAATAAACCTTCTACTTCTCTTTCATAGGAGGCGTCTAGGATATCCTCCCTGGATACACGTAATCTTCTTGGGACGAGATCCCAGACTACTGTTTCTTTAACACACTCCGAGGTTTTTTCATTAGATATTGTGGAGGGGATTAAGGAAACTCCTATACTCTCGGGTTTTAGAGAGGAAGAACCCAATGACTGTACTCTGGCGGAAACTTTGGATAACTTTGTGCCTCTTCTATGTGAGGTGGGGGACCTTGTTCTTCTTGTAACTTTTCAAGGAAACTATGTTATCTCTCCTCCCTTAGCTACAGACTTGTCCTGCAAACCGAGGGAAGGTAGTGGGGGGGTTGGGTCAATATTTTCTTGGTCGAGAGGCTTGGGTTTTGAGACCTCACCTATTAAGATGAGGAGTGCGTGAAAGAAATCCACTCTTCCTCCCATTACTCCTAATGCTACTACTACTATTGTTTTAGACACTGGGGTGCTTAGAGGATTAAAATCCCTTGCACAGGATAAAATATGATACCTCTCTCTCTAAATGTCAGAGGGGTGGGAGGATCCCTAAAATCTGCCTCCATGCGTAGATTACTCACTAAAGTCAAGCTCGAGATTATCATTTTACAATAGACACTTGTTGCTGAGGATAAGGCTCATCTATTTATGTAAAAAATTGTACCTAGCTGGTATATGTGTGCTGTTAGATCGGTTGGCACCTCGGGTGGTCTCTTGGTGACATGGGACCCAAACAAGCTCAGACTGGACCCTACACTGTGTGGTCAGGGAATTCTTCTTTAGGGAATCTCCTTAGAAAATCACGGCGTTATCAATTTTCTTAATGTTTATGGCCCTTGTAATGAGAGACTTTTATTTTTGGATCGTATGGTATCAAAAGGATTATTAAATGCTAAAATTTTGATACCTACAGAAGATTTGAATTTTACCATAGGTACGAATGAAGTCTAGGGGTCAGTGGCACACCTAGATAGACATGAAAACTATTTTATAGAACTGATTAAGGATCATTTGTTGGTTGAATTGGCTCCATATGTGTTGGTACCTACCTGGAGAAATGACAGAGTCGAGGGTGTAGGTATTGCTAAAATATTGGATCACATTCTAGTTGTGGAAAGTCTATTGTCTGTTATTGGGTAGTATCTCTCCTAGGTCCAGCTCCCTTTCATATTTGATCATGCACCTGTGATAGCGGAATTTGATTTCACTTAGGCACAGGTGGCCTACCTGTTTAAGTTAAATCCAAATTGGTTGGTGGAGAAAATTTTTTCTTTGATAGTGAAATATGTGTGGGGGGACTCTGTCTTTTTGGAGGAACTGGACATACAACACAAAATTGTCTGGAAATTGAAGACTTTAAAGTTCTGAATTAAAGATTGGGTGAGACAAAATTGACGCAAAAATCTTCATAAGATGGAATCTCTAGAGGAGGACATAAGATGGGGCTTTTCGGGTCTGTCTAGAGATGGTTTAGACAGTGTTGTTGAATCACATTTGAAAACTTTGGCATCAGAACGAAATGATATACTTAAAAATGAAGAGGAATATTGGTGACAAAAGAGTTGCGCCACTTGGCTAAAATGTGGTGATCATAATACTAAATATTTTCACAAGTTTTCTAGTGCCAAAAGAAATCAGAAGTATATTTGGGAGATAGAGGCTGAAAATGGTTAGACCATTAGAGGACAGGAGGAGATCAAAGGCGAGGCTTCTAGATTTTTTAAATAGTTATATGCTGTGGATGGACCCAGGGCTCCAATGGAACAAGTCAATTTAGCCAGTCTGTATCAACGCTTTGTGACTGAGGAAGATAATGTTCTTTTAGACAAACCTATTACTAAACATGAGATCTAGGAGATTTTAAGTCTTTTTGAAAAAGACAAATGTTTGGGCCCAGACAACTGGACAATTGAGTTTTTTACCCTTTTTTTCGATTTGGTTGGTGTTGATTTACTAGATCTGGTCAAATACTCCATGATCATAGGTAAGATTAAAAGGTCATTAAATTCGTTCTTCCTGGTGTTGATTCCTAAGGAGAACTCTCCTCATAACTTTGGTGATTATAGACCACTAGCGCTCTATAATTTTTGTTATAAAATAATTTCTAAAGTGATCACCAACAAAATTAAACCCATTCTCTCCAGGGCTCTGTCAGCAGAAAAATTAGGATTCTTGAAGGGCAGACAAATTCTGGATGTCGTAGGGACAACACATAAATGTATCCATAGCATCAAATCTATAAAAAAAAGGCCCATGATTTTAAAACTGGATTTGAAAAAGGATTATGATTGTGTTAGTTGAGATTTTCTTTGTTTAATCCTGGCACAAACTAGCTTTAGTTCTACTTCTAGTTCTTGGATTATGAGTTGCGTGACCAGCACATCCTTTGTGGTGTTGATAAATGGAGAGACCTCGGCTTTCTTCAACAATGAACGGGGTCTTCAACAAGGTTGTCCACTCTCTCCTTTATTATTTATACTTGTGATGGAGAGTCTTAGCATTTTATTAAAAAAGGATTAAGAGTTGGGAAACTTGACAAGGGTAAAGGTTTCTAGAGTTGTTAAAATTTTACACCTTTTATTTGTCGATGAGGTGTTCATCATGAAAAAGGCCTCTGTTGGAGAATGTAAATTGGTAAAGAATATCCTGGAACAATTTTGTAGCACCTTGGGATTAAAAATCAATCATAGTAAATCTACTTTTCATCACATGGGGCTTGAAGATGTTGATTTGACAAGGTATAAGGACTTGTTTTCTTTCAAATTCACGGATTTGGTTTCAGGCTTTAAGTATCTAGGTTATTACATAAAAGCAGAGAAAACTATATTTGAAGACTGGAGATGGCTACTTACAAAGTTTGAAAAATGGATAAAACATTGGTGTAACCGTTGGCTAACCTTAGGAGGCCGTTGCATTTTAGCGAAGGCAGTTTTGGAATCTTAGTCGGTTTTTTGGATGGAAGTTGCGACGGTACCTCTTGCAGTTCTCTCAAAGATCCACAAGATGATCTATGACTTTCTCTGGACGGGGGGACATAAAGAACATGGTATTCACCTATGTAGCTAGATACAAATTGCCAAACTGAAAA
This sequence comes from Picea engelmannii, assembly GCA_009831015.1. Lineage (NCBI taxonomy): Eukaryota > Viridiplantae > Streptophyta > Pinopsida > Pinales > Pinaceae > Picea > Picea engelmannii. The sequence continues at coordinate 149,053 of ML776612.1, forward strand.
TATTGGGAGGCTGGGGCCTTAAAAATATTTTCTTATTTAATCAGGTGCTTGTAGTAAACTCCATGTGGAGAGTCTTGATGGAAGGTGAGATCTGGCATCGTGTGAGAAAATATAAATACCTCCCTTACACCTCTATGGCTACTTGGCTTAGAACATCTCTTGTATATCAACCTTTGTTCTCTCAATTCTTGAAAAACTTGATGAAATCTTTGCCCCTCATTACTCACTGGCTGAGTTGGAAGCCTGAAAGTGGTTGTTCAGTCCTTATTGGGTTATATAAGATTCTAGGCATTGGAAATACCTCTTTACTTTCTCAGGAGATTTTATCGGTGTTAACAAATCATAATATTCGTTATTTGTATCAAGCGAAGGCTCAGACATCCTAGGGGTATGTTATTGATTAGTGGAGGTCCAATGAGGATTTGGGACTCACCGAAAAATTAGCTTTGGAATGGAAAAATTATATAAAGAAACTTATCAGTTCAGGTGTACAACTGTGACCAAGAGAAGATATCTTATTGTGGACAGGTGGAGATTAGTCGGGTTTCTTATCGGATTTTTTTTTTTACAATGATTTAGATTTTAAGTTCTAGCCACATCAGACCTCTTCTTGGTATAGATAGTTATGGTCCTGGGACCTGGAATACAAATTAAAACTGTTCATTTGGTTAGCCCTGGAACGTAAAATTCTTACTTGGGACTCTTTACGAAAAAAAGGTTGGGCTGGCCCGAATATTTGTTCACTTTGTTTCAAGGATGAGGAGTCTATTTCACATCATTTCTTAGCTTGTCCTTTTACTCAAAATACGTGTAAAAACTTACTTTATACATATAATCTTTCCACAATCCAGGGAGGCTCTTCCTTAAGTAACTGTATAGAAAACCGGTTAAAGGTGGATTTTTTTTTTAAATCCTTACCAATAATTGTTTGTTGGCATTTGTGGTTGGAAAGAAACAGATGTATTTTTGATAGTTGTACTCCCTCATCACAGAGGGTTAGTTTTCAAGTCAGTGGGATGATGAAGCCTTCAAGTAGTCAAGTCATGAAAAGGACTCATAACAGGATTAAGAAGACTCCAGACTTTATTATGGAATCCGTCTTTTGGTTCGATGGAGCAATGTAGAACAATGAGTTACTAAGTGGTGATGGAGGTTTAATTAAGACCATAGGTAACTCTACCTATAGGTGGACATTAAATTTTGGGAAGCGCACAAACACTAGGGATGAACTCATGGGCTTTTGGGCTTCATTAACATTAGATCATCATTTAAATATTGCACATTTACATGTCTTGGGGGATTCAAAGATTGTTATAGACTATATTAACCACAACTGCAATTTACAAGTTACCAATATTTTGGGCTGGATGTCGAAGATCAGAGACCTCACTCTTTCTTTCACAAACATCAAGTTTGACCATATTTATAGGGAAGAGAACATGGAGGTGGATTCTCTTTCAAAGCTGGCTCTACAGGTACTGGAAGGAAAGATACATTTCAACAAATGGTAGGATGGCCATGAGGGCTCCCCACTTTCCTTATGTATCTATCCATGAATTTCACTCTTGGCAGGCTGGTCCTTCCTTCTTGTTACTTTTGGACTTGATACTGTCTGTGGAAGTATTTTGGTATAGCTCCATATCGGACAATTATGTATTTTTTTTGGATAGTATGATGTGGAGGGATATAGCCATAGTTGTTATCCACATTGCATATTTTTTGGGGTGGGTGTTATCACTTTTGGTGGTATTTTTTTACCACTATTTGGACTTGGTGATATAAAGTGCGATCCACAGTACTCTATATTGGAAGGGGATTATCGTTTGTTAGAAATGTTTGAATTTATGAGAACATCATATATTAATATATGGAGAAATTTTCTATTGGAAAAGGGATTAGCTTATGAAGAGTACAAAATCTAAAGGCATCAGTTAAGTTTAATGAAGAGAAACTTAACTATTTAAATATATTGTTGAAGGATACAAAATCTTCTAAAACATTGTTATATTATTGATACTAGTAAAATGTATTGTATATAGTATTATGTTATGTATTGATATTATACTATTACATAACATTATACTATATATATGTGATTATGTATTATACTATTATACTATATATATGTGATTTTGTACTATACTATGTAAAAAATTATTATATTATTGATACTAGTAAAATGTATTGAATAGAGTACTATTTTATGTATAGATATTATACTATTACATAACACTATACTATATATTTGTGATTCTGTATTATATTATGTAGCTACCAACAATTCTTCTATTGAAAAAAAAAAAAAATTCCTTTAAACTAGTGATTTTCTATGGCTAATGAATTATTTTTTCATCCTTCTCTATGATTTGGCATTCGATGCTCATAATTTTTTACACTGAGGATCTATAATTTTTAATGGAAAAGGTGTTCATTAGCACATTGTAGGAGTTGAACAACTTGGACAGTGAGAGAGTGGAGGTGTGAATGTAAGTTACATACTCATTATGTTTAGTTCCAGAGTTGCTCATTAGTAGGCTACAACAATTGAATGGACTAGAGAGTGAGAGAGTGAATGACTAACGTGCACGTTATATTCATTCAACATAAGCAATAATTGTGCATTTCGCATAAAAACAATCTACAACAATTTAATGGTACTAAATGTTGGAAGTGACCTAACATATATTTAAGTATATGAAGATTAATTTCTTCCACACACATTTAAATATCAATAAATTTGCTAAACAAAAAGTTTCAATTATAGATTTCTTAATAGGATTTATTACTCATTTACTTAAGTGATGTTTATTTTGCATTTCTAATAATTCACATAGTGCTTAATACATTCCTTTTGTTATCATGTTATGTACTTTAGATATAAAAATTCTCTCACATACAAGATATCCAAGAATACTTTGGAAAATCCCCTTTACTTGATTATATAAAAATACCCTTAAGGTAGGGAAGCACTTTACAATGACCTTATATGGAAGGAATACACTCTTGTTTGCTTCCCTCTTAAGGTTGGGTGACCTCTCAATGAGCTAAGCTCCAAATACAATAAAATCCACAATCGTCATAAGGTGGTCTCCATGGTTATTTCTAACTAACAAGATAACCATAATCATAACAACCTCCTAACTACCTAATGAACATTCTTTAATGAATGTCCATTTCATTTATTCAATACTAACTACCATAAAGGGTCTTATTGATTAATAACAAGAATAGTGGACCTAGTCCACCTTATATTGAATGGCCTCCACTAGTATTACTTTACTATGGGTCCTTCAGACCCCATTACACCACTAGGGAGGATCCCAACATTCCACCCCACTTAGAAAAGTGTTTCCCTCAACACTTTTTGTGAGGAAGTACAAACCATAAACTATGGTCCCATGGATGAGTGTTTATTACAATGATGAAGTAAGCTAGAGAACCAGGGTCCCATGTATATGTGCTAGAAACCATTTTTAATTAGTCCAATAAGCTCCACCTTAAGCTTGGATCACATGTATGAGTGTTGATTTCCATGCAGAATTATCCAGTGTCTCATGTGCAAGTACCAATTGTGATATTGGATTAATCCAAGGAGATCATCCTCACTCCCTAATGAATATACATGATCTCAATATTTGGCTGAGAATTGTCCTTCAAATGCCTAAGATGTCCATTTGGATCCAAATATATATATCCAACCATATTCAAAAAATTATCCATGTAAGTGCAATAGGTTAGATTTGGATTTGGAAGGCGCACTACTACGAAAGAATAGATAAAATGAAAAATGGTAGCCATAATTGGCTCTTAACTTCCTACAATAATGTTCTCTAGATAAGGTGGACTTGAGTCATCAAATAGAAGTTGTAAGCAATTGTTTTCCTAGAAACTACAACTCTTTGTATACCATTTCTCACAAGCCTTCTCTAAATCATACCGACCATAACATATGTTGTTTGTATATTCATCTTCAATGTACTCCAAATTTTCATCCTTTACATAGGCTTCTTGTATCTTTTGCATGTGGTGCTCCATTTGGATTCACACTATATGAACTCCTTCAAGGGGTTGAAATTGTAGCCATTGTTTGATATTCTCATCATGATCTATAGCCTCTCCAAGAAAAGTTATAGGAGTGGCTTCTTCTATATAATTTGCATCTATCATATAATCTACATATATCATTGGATATTCTTCAATGAGGAGGGATAATATATCCTTACAAAATGCCATAAGTCATTGTAAGTACTAAGATCTAGGGTATTGAGAATGGGAATTTGTAAGGGTTGTAACAAAGTCAATATTGATTGGAAGTATATCATATAATATATCAAGTCAAATCCCCATCAATAATCTTTCTAATGGAATTTGTCTGGTAGAAATATGAGAACCATGTGAAAAGATATATGTTTTGCAATCCATGCATACACCATAGGAAAAACCCTAAAATATATTATTTCAAATTAGTGATATCTTTATTTCCCAAACTATTATTTTGACGATTTTTTTTTTAATGGGTGATTTTCTAAGAGGAACTCAAATATATAATTGATTTATTCAAAGTATACTTTAAATATACATGAATTGATTTGAGTGTTGCAGTCATATTTTTCCCTTTGAAAACCTACAAAAAGAGGGAAAACATTTTCATCTTTTTTGGCCCAAGAAATAATACTATGATACCATTATTTATGTACACTAGTTTTGAAAATGTTCTAACATACAAGATATCCAAGAATACCATAGAAAATCCCCTTTACTTGGTTTAATAAAAATACCCTTGAGGTAGGGAAACACTTTACAATGATCCTTTTATGGAAGGAATATACTCATGTTCTCTCACCTTTGAAGGTTGGGTCAGACCTATAAATAAGATAAAATCCAAATAAAATAAACTCCACACCTCTCATAATGAGGACTCCATCCTTATTTATAAATAACAAGAGAACGCTAATCAGAACAACCTTCTAACTACCTAGTGGACTTTATTTAATGAGGCCCCATTACATTTATTCAATACTAACTACCATAGTGGGTCTTATTTAATAATAATAAGAATAGTGGATATATCCCACTTTACATTGAATAGGATCCACTATTATTACACTACTATGAGCCCTTTGACCCCCCATTACACCCATAAGGAGAATCCCAACATATCATATGTGTTGATATTTACTATTCATATCCCAACTTCAGATTGGTTGACATTGGCATTTGGGCATTGAAGTATGGTACGATACATATCTTGCTTGGTAACATGGATATAGCACTTCAAATCGATATCAATGTTTTTTCATCCATGTTAATATTTTTTACTTAAGCTCCCATTAAATGCATTCATCTTTAAAAATAAAAAAAATCCTTGGAATGAGTTTGATATTTTTATAAATAGTACTTCTTAGTTTTTTCCACAAAACATGTAAAGAATTTAAATTGATATACCAATGTCATAAGTACACGGTCATGAAAACCCTGTCTACGTAGAACCTATATTTTTTCCAGGTTACAACAAGGAAAACCCTCAAGAACTTCCCTCATTTTGAGGATGGTATCCAGGTAAACCCTAGATTCTTCAGGGTACAAGGCCATTACAACAATATACTCATTATCAACTCAACATGCCATTTACATGAATAGAATATAGGTGAACCTATCTGTATACAAATATGAAGAAAATAAAGATGATTTTGAAGACAATATTCTATAACAAAACTTAATTGTTAAAGGACAATTATTTTAAAAAGACTTAATTGTGAAAGGATGCCATTTTAAACAGTTTCTTCGAGTTATAAGGATTATCACATGTTGTGAATAGATATGCTTGCTTCATGTTTATCATATGATGATTTACATTATGATCTGTTAGAATTGGATATGCATTGGTTATGATGGGTATATGCCTATGAATATATATGCTTGATTCATGTTTATCATATGATGATTTATAGTATGATTTGTTATGATTGGATATGCATTGGTTATGATGAGTCTATTTCTATAAATAGATATGTTTGCTTCAATTTTATCATATGATGATTTACATTATGATCTATTAGGATTGGATATGCATTGATTATGATGAGTCTATGCCTATCTTGTTGAGCGAACAACTGGAGGTAAACTACTTACTTTGTCATTATGGGAATTGCATCATCTATATATCTAATTGAATCTCCTATACATGCCTATGTTCCAACCACCCAGGAGTAAGGAGTTGAGAATGATTGATATTTTAACAAATTATTGGTCAAGAGGAAAAATAAAGGTTGACATTCTTATCCTATCTTTTCATGATATTATTGCATTTACAATAGCGTTGCAATTTACTCTCATTATAAAAACAATAAAATTAAAGAATATATTATTATCATAGTGTCTAACAAACCATTCCTCATGTAAATTTTGCAGGTATATGATAATCTGAGCTATAATTGGAAAGGAATGAATGAATTCATACATAGAAGAACAGTATCCATTATTCAGTAATTGCATGTTCACTTCCTCTCTGCATGTACAATTCCTCTCTGATAAGCATAGGTCGTAGTGCACCTTACTTGTGCACTTCCTCTCTACATGTGAATTTCCTCTCTTAGAAGCATAACTCATATCTCACCTAGTGAGTTAGAAAGGTCATGCACAGGAATAAGGAGAGAAGCATGGAGGAGAGTGACAACAAATAACCTTCAACAACATTTATGGGAAAAACAATTGCGATGCAGGTGAGGGAAGTGCCTGTAAATAAGGAGGTATAGCAGTGTGTAACATCCTGCTCTTGTGTGCACATGATTTGATTTATTCTTTGAGGACACTTGCGTGCAAGTGATCTGGTTTAGTATATGGTTGCTTGTTTCTCTTATGGATTATGTTGATGATGTTGTTGGATTATGATGTAATGTTATTTTATATCTATGTATAGATAGGTGTTATTGACGAGTTTCTCCTGAGTGTGCAGGAACCTTGATAGACTGAGGATGTCGATGGCATAAATGGACCTCCTTGGACTCTGGATCGAGTCAGGGAGTGGACTGTATATGGTTTGGGTATTTCTATTTTTTCATATGTGTCATATGATCGGGTATATTATGATGTTGTTTATGGATCATTGACATTGTTTTGTTGATGGATGCAGGTTGATGATTGTTTGCCAATTAGAATCACATAAGGAGTAAAGGGGCCATGCACAACAACCAGATATTGAGGGAGAGGTGTGGAAGCAACCCTACCACAACCTACTAGCAGTCCTGACGTGGCTCAAATTGTAGGTTAACGATTACCTAGTTCAAGAGATCCACGATGTCATGAGGGTAGACTGAGACAGTCACTCACGAAGATTCTAAGGGGCATGCAATAAGGAAGGGCACTTATTCCTTAGAGGCCCTTAGTCTCTCACACAGTCTCCTGATGGAGTATTGAATCCAAGGGTTGGACAACTACCAAAATCATTCAAAGGCGAGTGGCACCCTTGAAGCACGTAGTGCATCTTGAAGGGCACATCGCATAAATAAAACTTGAATAAAGGAGAGTGGAACTCTTGGAGCATGGAGTGTGTCTTGAAGGGTACATCGTGATTTTAATAAAGGTGAGTCAATGAACCTAGGTGCATAGATTTTTTTTTTCTTTTGACATTGTTGGGCTTAAAATAATTATTAAATGAGTAATTTTTATTAATTATAAAATCTTCTTAAAAATTCTAAGCCTAGTTTAAAAATTTGAGCCTAAGTCTAAAGGGGTAAGAAGACTAAAAAAAAATTAAATTATAAATTTAATAAATGGTGGGGGATGAAGAAAAAAATATCAAGTTAGGGATTGAAAGAGTAAAAAAATTATATCTAAATATTTAATTATATAAATGTGTGCAAAAGAATACCAAATTGGAACTAAGCTAAGAAATGAAATAAATATAAAAAGGAATGTGGAAGCATAGAAAGGAATCTAGTCTAGTCTAACTATAGAACTTTCCTAAATTAAACACCACTAAGTTTTAGAAAGGTGTCAGTCATTAAAAAGGAAATAGAGGGAATAAAGGGGCAACTAGGAGTGAATTTAGGAGCACTTTTAGGATGGGTGAGGGAATTGACAATTAATTTAATTAAATTATAGATTTATTAGTGCAACTAAGGGAACAAGTGACAAGTGTATGGGAAAAATAATTCCTAATTAAATTATTAAAAAATGAATTAAATGTGCATGGCAAGTTGTCACTAAGAAAAAAATTCTATAAAGGAAATGGCTGAGAGGAGGAATGTATGAGGACTGATATGAGTAAATTTATGCTGCTGAAATTTCTTTGACTGGTTTTTCTTGTCAGAGTTGGGATACCAAACTCGCGAAAGAGAGTGGTAGCTTGACCTTGCGAGGCAAGCTGGGAGCTAGAGTTTTCTAGTTGTGTTGTGTGTGGCCCCTTTGCATCTCGGGGGGATAAGGGTGAAGAAGAGTACCCCTAGCATTGGCTAGGAGGTACTGGTGAAGTCTCGATGATTAGCAAGCAAGAGACAAGAAGGAGCGTAAGCGCGGATTAACAACTTTGGATTCTTCGTCTTCGGTTACGGTAATCCTAAACTAAGATTGAACTCATTAAGCTTCAGTTAAAAATGAAGTTTAATTCTATTGTATACGTATTTTTGGGGTAAATTCCATTGAAGGTTCAAATTTTATTGAAATTTAAATTAATTATGCAGTTGTGATGATCCCGCCATTTGTATTTATGTGTTTCTCTATGTGAGAACCTCCCATCCTTATGCTTTCACCATTTCTTATTGATTTCGTTTTTTTTTCCTGGAAAACCCTAGATTAGAATTTAAATGGAATTGGTTGCGTTTATTTTCTTCTTTTTACACAGAGAAATATTTTCCCTTAAAACTCAACGAACCTCACTTCCTTGGCCCAACGGTTTTCAATTATTTGCACATTGATTTTATCTTCTTATGCTTAGTGAATCCTCAACTCTTTTACACTACGATTTCCCTGCATTGTACAATGATTTTCTTCATGTATCTATGCTTCACATTTATCCTTTATTCCCAGATCCCTTCTCCTTTATCTTTGCATTTTTGTGCTAGATGATCTTTGCATTTTGTTTAAAACATGATGAAAGGAATGGTATCTCTATGTTTTTGTTTAAACCATGATGAAAGGAATGGTATCTCTGTGTTTTTGTTTAAACCATGATGAAAGAAATGGTATCTCTATGTTTTTATTCTGACAGTCATCCATTTGCACAACCACTTGTGGGTAAGGCGAGTTTTCCTTGGGTATTTTTATTTTGAAAGTCATCCATTTGCACAACCACTTTGTAGGTAGGGTGAGTTTTCCTTGGGCATTTTTATTTGGAAAGTCATCTCATTGCACAACCACTTTGTGGGTGAGGCAAGTTTGTTTGGGCATTTTATTATGACATTCATCCAATTGCACAACCACTTTGTGGTAATGCGAGTTTGCCTTGGGTGTTTTCATTTTGATAGTCATCTCTTTGCATAGCCACCTTGTGGGTAAGGCGATTTTACCTTGTGCATTTCCATTCCATCATTCATCTCCTTGAACAACGATTTTACTCACCTTACTCTACATTTTTATGCCCAGAATACCCACGATTTGCTTTCCCTAGATCTGCGAGTTGTTGGGATTTCCTCCAGCAAATACAAGGATCCATCCTATGGTGGTTTTGCCCAATTTGTTTTTACCTCTTACACTTGTAAAATTTACCCTTGTTTCAACTTGGCTTCTAGCAAAATGAATTCGCCCAGTGTTAAATGTTCCTGCTCAACATTTTTCTTACTGCGCATTTCTGGGTACTATATCTTTGCGTTTTTTTTTATACTAGTAATACCTTGTGTGTAGAGGAATCCCATGCCAAGTTTTGCCACCTCTATCAGCGATCATTGTAAGAATACTTATCCTTAGGTGTTTATGTTGATGATGTGACCTATGCAAAATTTTTAAAATGGTTAAGTTAGTTTTTGGCGTGCTTTATTTCACCTTAATGTGAGGCACCTCTACACTAGTCGCTACATCAATGACCCTTGTTTACCCACTTTTTACACTAAATTTTAGCGATAAGGATGTATATAATTATTATAATTGTGTGGACTAGAATCTATAGGTTGAATGATTATTCTATGATTTATTCAATTGCAATACCATCATCGATATATATATGAATATTTAGGGGTATAAGATGTGATGCAGGAGCATCACCAACATCAAGCGAGCCAGCGCAGAAGACAATGGACAGTTGGACAAGCGCCAACATGAATTTTGAAATTCCCTTGAATTTGTTGTGCAATCTTAAATGAATCCATTAAGAAGGAGCACCTTTTGTATAATGTAACCGGACCTTGAGCGATTCGCTCTCATCCTTAGTAGGTAGAAGGCATTTAAAGTAGTTAATGCAGATAGATAGAATTTAATTCTAGATGAGACAGTTTAGAGCGCAAGAGGGAAACATGATATAGACACCCTCATTGTGTATTGTAACATTATTGGAGAAGGAAGAGAAAGAGCATGCAGAGAGCTGTGTAAGAACACCTATGTACAGATATTTGGATTAATAGAAGAGGTTGATTCAAATTCATGGTTTTGTGTTTGTTCTCTGTGTATTGATGTTAAATGATATGCTCATGAATGTTTGCTTCCTGTTACACATTTGCTTTATATGCTGTGTATATGATTTCATGTGTTGAATTGAAGTCTGAAAGGAAATTGGAATGAGTTTCAATTGTTTCTCTATCTGAGCAAGGATTCCTGCAAGGAGTGCAATTGAAGTGTCTGCAAGGAGTGCATCGACAAAGGTTTCAGATAGAAATAGATTTTGTTCTCATTCAATCATAAGTGCAGTTGGGCACCGAAGCGTGCAAGGAGTGCGCAGGTTGGGTGAAGTCTCAGGGTTGTGAACCTGAGTAAAGCATTGAGAGACTACTGCTGTAGGTGTGCGTAGGGTCAAAGGAAATTCAACACTTGGAAGTGTCTGAAGGTTGCCGCAAGGAGTGCACGCAAGAGTCTTTTCAAAGGCTCAGAGTTATAACAAAGCTCAGGAATGATAAGGCCTTCAAAGTTGTTGAAGGACAACGTAGGGAAGCTGTGACTAGAAGGTTCAAGAAGGCATCATAAGTTTGCGCCGCAAGTGGACAAGTCGGTGAAGGAACACTTATCATTCGTAGAAATCATCAAGGAGGAACGAACGATCAGAGTTCTCCGGGGAGAATTTGCGAAGTTTCGTGAGCCGTTAGATCTCTCAGAGGAGAAGGGGAGATATGGTGAGTATTCCCAGAAGGGTTCAAAGCTCAGGAGGGGCAGGACCATAGTTCCGAGCCACAAGAGCCGTAGGATTTACATGTGGATTCATATATCGAGTTTTCGTGGGTGGAAGTCCTGTGAACATTGCAACAGGAATCGTGATATCCCAATACGTGATATCCCGAAAGCCAAGAGGTTTTGTGTGGGTCCATAGAGGAGTCAATGAGTGGACAGGTGGCACACCATTTTAGGGTTTCTTGGTGAGAAGTCCCGAAACAATTGCATCAGGATTCGTGATATTGCAAAGTCTGAAATTCCGATGGAGTGAAGGACCATTGAAAAGTCAAACTCACGCGTGTGTTGGGGTTTCGGCATATCGAGACTCGGGAGTCGATGAAACAAGTCATTTGACATCGCGAGTGCCAAAATCACGATAGAGAAAATCCTGATAGAAAAAGGGAAAGCCAACGTTGACTGGTTTTCGGGTTTTGGGGGTTCGAGAGACCAACGCCCGACCTACAAATTCGCTAAAGCACGAATTACGATCTCCTACATGCAAAGAGGGGATCCCACGAGAATTGTTGTGGGTGCAGATTTCCTGACAGGGAAATAGAAGAGCGTCAAAGTTCTTCAGGCCATGTGAAAGGAAAGATCCTGTGTTGACATGGACCTTCCGACCTGTGGGTTGTGGGCATTGATACCATATGGTATTAGAGCCTGATTCTTGTCTGTATATTTTAGACGAGGGGGCATAAGAGGTAAAGAGCACTCTGATACACTACACCATCTGGTATCAGAGCTCATAAAGGTTCTTTGCTTTCTGTAGCAGAGAAGAAGAGAATTCACCATGCCACCAAGGAGAAGGGACATGCAAACATCTGATCCACCAGAGAAGAGGGAAATGCCGAGAACAAGAGGTAGACAGATGACATATACACCTATGGAGAGAGAGATGCACGATTTAAAAGCTAGAATCGAAGACATGGAGACAACGCAAAGATGCACAGTCAATGCTGGGGATCTAAGTGATTCTGAAAGTGAGATTGAGGTTGAACGAGAAGAAGAAGTTGCATCCAAAGATGCATCAAACGAGCATTTGATCAGAGCTATTTCTAGAATGGGTGCAAGAGAAAAGATGGACATTCTAGTTTATGAGGGAAACCTGGATGCAGAGGAGCTTCTAGACTGGATTAGAGCTCTAGACACATACTTCGACTATGAAGATGTCGAAGAAGACAAGAAAGTCAAGCATGTTGTCACTAGATTGAAGGGACATGTATCATTGTGGTGGGATGAACTACAAGCTAACAGACACTGCAAGGGCAAGCAGAAGATCAAGAGCTGGGACAGAATGATCGCGAAGATGAAGGCGAAATTCATCCTCGGAGATTATCAAATTACTCTATTTAGGAGGATGCATAACCTGAGATAGAAGCTGATGACAGTGAAAGAATACATTGAGGAATTCTACGAGCTAAACATCAGGGCAGGTCATCGAGAGAGCGATGATGAAAAAGTTGCCAGATACATGAATGGCCTGAGATATGATATCCAGGATGAGATGAGCATGGTAACCATCCGAACAGTGGAAGATGCTTATTAGATGGCTCTGAAAGCGGAAGAGAAGTTGAGCCGAAAGCAGAGTCAGAGAGGCCGAGGCAGAAGTCAGCCCAGAGGAAAATCAATTGCCCAGGACAAATATCAGAAGCCCAAGGAGGACTGGAAGAAACCTCAGACTCAAATTGAGAGAGGTGGAACCTCATAGCGAGAGAAATATGCTGAACAGAGAGGGAAACATATTGAGCAGAGAGGAGATTATGCTGATAACAACACTTTTCCTCGTACTATAGGCAGAGGAAGAGGAAGAGGTGGAGTAGTTACATGCTTCACGTGTGGAAAGAATGGGCACAAGTCTTATGAGTGTCCAGATAAAAATAAAGAGATTGGAGAAGCTCACATCGACGAAGCACAGAGGCGGGATGTTGAAGCATAAGACGCTAAAGGCGGAATATCACTGATGATACGAAAAGTCCTTTTGACACCCGAGAAGGAGGTGGAGAGTTCGGTCCAAAGGACCAGACTTTTTAGGACTTCTTGCCAGACCAAGGACAGGGTATGCAAGGTCATTGTAGATAGTGGTAGCATGGATAATCTTGTTTCTACAGAGATGGTAGAGAAGCTGGAGCTAGAGACAACTGATCATCCAAGCCCATACAAAGTTTCGTGGCTACAAAAAGGACACCAGGTAACTATCACTAAACAATGTTTAGTTGAATTCAAGATAGGAGGATATAATGATAAGATACTCTGTGATGCCATTCCTATGGATGTTTGACATGTATTTCTGGGTAGACCATGGAAATATGATTCATGATGGGAGAATGAACACATACACCCTAGAGAAGAATGGGAGGACTCACATGTTGCTTCCAATCAAGGATAAGGAGGTGAAGCCGGAAGTAAGAAACACTGTACTTCTCATGAGTGGGAAGGAACTTCTTACATAGGTTAAGAAGACGAAAGATCCACAGTTCATTGTGGTCAGGAAACCAAGGATTGTTTTGACTAGCACAAGGGTGGATGATTTACCAGAGGAAATTCAGGAACTGCTGGAAGAGTTCGCTGACATAGTAGTGGATGAATTACCTCGTTCGTTGCCACCGATTAGAAGTGTGAGTCATCACATTGATCTCATACCAGGAGCCAGTTTTCCAAACAAATCCGCATACAGACTGACGCCGCAAGAGAATGAGGAGGTCAAAAGACAAGTCCAGGAGTTGTTAGACAAAGGGTTGGTCAGGGAAAGCTTGAGTCCATGTGCTGTTCCAACAGTACTCAGTTCGAAGAAAGATGGAGGCTGGAGGATGTGTACTGACTCAAGGGCGATCAACAAGATAACCATCAGGTACAGATTTCCATTGCCGAGGATGGATGATCTGATGGATTTCTTGAGTGGAGCAAAGTATTTTTCAAAGATTGATTTGAAAAGCGGTTATCATCAAATCCACATGAGAGAAGGTGATGAATGGAAGACATCATTCAAAACCAATGAAGGTTTGTATGAATGGCTTGTTATGTCATTTGGCTTAACAAATGCGCCGAGTACCTTCATGAGGTTGATGAACGAAGTCCTGAGGGAGTTCATCGGGAAATTTGTCATTGTGTATTTGGATGAAATACTAGTTTACAGTAAAACAGTGGCAGAGCATCTGAAGCATTTGGCTACAGTCATGCAGAAACTACAGCAGGAGAAGCTATTGATAAATATGAAGAAATCCTCATTCATGAAGACAGAGCTCATCTACTTAGGATTTTTTATTTTGGAAAATGAGTTGAGGATGGATCCAGATAAGTTTGAAGTGATCAAGAATTGGCCATCACCGAAGAACATCTTTGAGGTGAGAAGTTTTCACAGATTGGCTAGTTTCTACCGAAAGTTCATCAGGAATTTCAGTGGAATTAGTGCAATGATGATGGATACAGTGAAGAAAAGACAAATATTTTCACTGGACTGAAGAAGCTGAGAGAAAATTTCAATCTGTTGAAGAGGAAGATTATGGAACAACCAGTTTTGGTGTTGCCGAATTTCCAGAAGACATTTCAAGTGAAATGTGATGCAAGTGGATTTGCAATCGGAGCAGTCTTGAGTCAAGAAGACAGGTCGATAGCGTATTTTAGTGAGAAGTTGAATGAAGCGAAAGTGAAATACTCCACTTATGATAAGGAGTTTTATGCTATCATCCAGGAATTGAAGAAATGGAGGCATTACTTGATCCCGAAGGAATTTGTCTTGTACATTGATAATCATGCATTGCAGTTTGTGACTCAACAGGAGAAGTTGAATCAGAAACATGTCAAATGGGTTGAGTATATGCAGAATTTCACTTTTGTGATTAAACATATTTTTGGTACTTCTAACAAAGTGGTTGATGCTTTGACTAGGAAGTGTTTGCTGTTGCAGGAGTTCCGAGTCAAAACATTGGGTTTTGATGATCTCAGGAACATGTACGTTGATGATCCAAGTTTTAATAAAGCATATGAAGTAGATGAGAATCCAATTCTCAAGGATAGAAGCCAATGGATAGAGTACATGATCAAAGAAGGATTACTGTTTAGAGGTAATCAGCTATGTATTCCGAAATTCTCCATGAGGGAGAACTTGCTAAAGGAGAAACATAGTGGAGGATTGGCAGGGCACTTTGGTCACGATAAGACATTCGTAAAACTGAATGAGTCATATTTTTGGCCGGGAATGCGATAAGATGTCAAGAGATTCATTGACAGATGCAAAATTTTCCAGCATTCAAAGGGAAGGAAGCAGAATGCAGGATTTTATCAACCATTGCCCATACCAGAGAGGCCGCGGGATGCAATTAGCATGGATTTTGTATTGGGGTTGCCAAGAACACAAAGGGGTGTTGATTCAATGTTTCTAGTGGTGGATAGATTTTCCAAAATGGCACACTTCATTCCATGTCAGAAAACCAGTGACGCAACTCACATTGCGAACCTTTTTTTCAAAGAGGTCATTCGACTTCATGGGTTGCCGAAGAGTATAGTTTCGGATCAGGATACTAAATTCATAGGGAATTTTTGGAGGACCTTATGGAAGAAGCTGGGAACTAAATTGGCATTTAGTTTGGCTTATCATCCTCAGACATATGGATAGACAGAAGTGGTAAACAGAAGTCTGGGAGACTTGCTAAGAAGCTTGGTGACAAAACACCACAGCCAGTGGGACAACATATTACCCCAGGCAGAGTTTTCTTATAATGACTCAGTTAACAGGAGCACAGGGCAGAGTCCATTTCAGATTGTCTATGGAAAGCAGCCGAGAGGAATTTATGAACTTAGAGATTCAGAACAAATTGTGACTAGGAGTGCTAGTGCAGAAGAATTCACAGAGGCGATGAAAGAACTTCACAGGCAGGTGAAGGAGCGACTGCTGAATACAAGCCGGGAATAAAAGCGCAGAATGGATCAACATAGAAGACAAATTCAGTTTGAGGTTGGTGACTTGATTCTGGCACATTTGAGGAAAGAAAGGTTCCCGAGAGGAACATATAATAAGCTGAAGATGAAGAAAATTGGGCCATGTAAGGTCTTGAAGAAATTTGGGGTGAATGCTTATGAGATTGAATTACCCGATGGGATCGGAATTTCTCCGATATTCAACATCTCAGATTTGTACCCATATAGAACTGAAAAAATAGGAACTGGAAATGAGCAGCCAATGATCCAGTGGACAAAGCAGATGCCAGTGGCAGGAAATCCACAGATGGAGTGCATACTGGACAAAAGAGTGAGAAAGAGGACCAGGCGAAAGCAATACTTTGAGTATTTGGTCAAATGGAAGAACCATCCAGTTGAAGATGCCAGCTGGGAGACTGAAGTAGAGATACAAAAGCATGGATAGACCATGCATGAGCTCATGGACAGGAGCCCATGAAAATTTTCAAGCAAGGGAGTATGATGCAGGAGCATCACCAACATCAAGCGAGCTAGCGTGGAAGACAATGGACAACTGGAAAAGCGCCAGCACAAATTTTGAAATTCCCTTGAAGTTGTTGCACAATCTTAAATGAAGCCATTAAGAAGGAGCACCTTTTGTATAATGTAACCGAACCTTAAGCAATTCGCTCTCGTCCTTAGTAGGTAGAAGGTATTTAAAGTAGTTAATGCAGGTAGATAGAATTTAATTCTAGATGAGACAGTTTAGAGTGCAAGGGGGAAACGGGATATAGACACCCTCATTGTGTATTGTAACATTATTGGAGAAGGAAGAGTAAGAGCATGCAGAGAGCTGTGTAAGAACACCCATGTACAGATATTTGGATTAATAGAAGAGGTTGATTCAAATTCATGGTTTTGTGTTTGTTCTCTGTGTATTGATGTTAAATGATATGCTCATGAATGTTTTCTTCCTGTTACACATTTGCTTTATATGTTGTGTATATGATTTCATGTGTTGAATTGAAGTCTAAAAGGAAACGGGAATGAGTTTCAATTGTTTCTCTATCTGAGCAAGGATTCCTGCAAGGAGTGCAGTTGAAGTGTTTGCAAGGAGTGTGTCGACAAAGGTTTCAGATAGAAATAGCTTTTGTTCTCATTCAGTGAGAAGTGCAGTTGGGCACCGGAGCGTGCAAGGAGTGCGCAGGATGGGCGAAGTCTCAGGGTTATGAACCTGAGTAAAGCATTGAGAGACTACTGCTGCAGGTGTGCACAGAGTCGAAGGAAATTCAACACTTGGAAGTGTCTGAAGGTTGCCGCAAGGAGTGTGTGCAAGAGTCTTTTCAAAGGCTCAGAGTTATAACAAAGCTCAGGAAGGATAAGGCCTTCGAAGTTGTTGAAGGACAGTGCAGGGAAGCTATGACTGGAAGGTTCAAGAAGGCGTCGTAAGTTTGCGCCGCAGGTGGACAAGTCGGTGAAGGAACACTTAGTCATTCGCAGAAATTGTCAAGGAGGAACGGACGATCAGAATTCTCCGAGGAGAATTTGCGAAGTTTCGTGAGCCGTTAGATCTCGCAGAGGAGTAGGGGAGATATGGTGAGTATTCCCAGAAGGGTTCAAAGCTCAGGAGGGGCAGGACCGTAGATCCAAGCCACAAGAGCCGTCAGATTTACACGTGGATTCGTATATCGGGTTTTCATGGGTGGAAGTCCCGTGAACGTTGCAACAGGAATCGTGATATCCCGATACACGATATCCCAAAATCCAAGAGGTTTTTTGTGGGCCCACAGCAGAGTTGGTGAGTGGATAGGTGGCACACCATTTCAGGGTTTCGTGGCGAGAAGTCCCGAAACAATTGCATCAGAATTCACGATATTACGAAGTCCGAAATGCCGATGGAGTGAAGGACTGCTGAAAAGTCAAACTCGCGCGTGTGTCGGGGTTTCGACATATCAGGACTCGGGAGTTGGTGAAACAAGTTGTTTAACATCATGAGTGATGAAATCGCAATAGAGAAAATCCTGATAGAAAAAGGGAAAGCCAACGATGACTGGTTGTCGGGTTTCGGGGGTTCGAGAGACCAACGCCCGACCTACGAATTCGCGAAAGCGCGAATTCCGATCTCCTACGTGCAAAGAGGGGATCCCACGAGAATTGCTGTGGGTGAAGATTTCCCGACAAGGAAATAGAAGAGCATCAAAGTTCTTTGGGTTGTGTGAAAGGAAAGATCCTGTGTTGACGTGGACCTTCCGACCTACGGTTTGAGGGCGTCGATACCAAGATGTTTCCAAATTCCCTCGTTGCATGGGATTTATGTCTTGTAAATTATTGGTACCCTTTATCGACATCCTCTCATGAGGTGGTTATTTTTTTAGTTATGTAAAATCCTTGTTAAATTGGAGTTATGGATAACTATTGACAAACAGGTTTCTATGATTTCTTTTATTTCTCAGATTATGAATTGTCTAGTAACTATTGAAATAATCAATGGACTCCAATTGCTTAATTGTAAACTTAGTTTAACATCCTAAAAGTATAAATGTCCTTACAGATACAAATCTCTTATTTATTCTAATGTTAAGTGGTTAGATTGCGTGGCTCTATGGACTAATGTTGACGCATAAAGGTTTATGCTTTTGATTACTCGTGCACATTTCATTAATGTTGATGCATGAATTGTTTAGTAATAAAATTTACTTGCGCGCCTTAATTTAAGTGGGCGTTTGATTGCTTCATAATTATTTTCTTGCACCTTTGAATTTAACGTTGATCACTCATGTGTAATGAATAAGTTACTAATTAATTTTGCGTCATGAATTTATGCCAACATATGACTAATTTGGTAACTAGTTTTCTCTTGCACCATTAATTAAGTTGACATGTGATTGTTCTAGAGTTTGTTTGCTCTCACGCACAACGAATATTTTAATGTTGATGAATGATTGTTAGAAATTGACATCACGTGCATTATGAATTAAATGTTTATGTAGGATTGATAAAGATGATGATTACCTTTGTGCCATGATTAATTGATGTTTAGGATTGATGGATTGATGAAATCGATGATCGTAGATGCTATTATTTTAGCTAGTTGTTATGGATTGATTGTGTTAGTGGGATGTAGACACCTCCTTGATTCTTAGAAAAATCGCCATACCTAAGACCTTAAATGGTTAAAATCAATTGGAACCTGGGCTTGAGCATTTCTTATGTGTCCTGCAGGTCCTAACCTTGCAGGGTAGGTTGGGTGGGTAGTCATTTATTTTCATTATCTGATTGAATGTTGTTGCAAATTTTTTCAAGATGATATTGATGTGATAATCTGCTACACTATTTATGTTTATGTGTTGTTATCCTTCGTTGACGCGTTGAATGTGTCGTTAGTGATTTCCATGATGAGTAGTTGGTACTGCCTTTACTTATGATGTTGTTGATTAGGTGTTGTTATGATTCTGTGTTGTTGTTACAATAAAAATAAAAATACCTTTTGTGCTTTTCTTTCCTAGTCATAACAGAGGGTTCGTTACATATGGTATCATAGCAGGTTCAACCCTGCGACTAGGGATCATTATGCCTTCCAATGTATAAGCACTTGATTAATGATTTATCACTAATTAATTTGAATTGTGTCCCTGTAGGTAATCATGGTTAGAGGACGATGTAGAGGAATATGATGTGGCACTGGCGCGATGCCTCTAGTAGCATCCACGCCAGAGGGGTCTAACCCCCAAGGAGAAGAACAATTCATTGGACAAGAGAAAATTGTTGTTGGGGATGTGGTTGGGTTGATGAGGTCCTTTCAGAGGATGTCAGAGGCCTTGATTAGCCATCTATATAGAGATGAGGTTAGGGTGTCAGTACCCCCTGAGGGTCCACCTCACACCCTAGCCAGTATTGGTAGCATTCATTGAAAACTCGAGAAGGTCAAGTTTCCTGAGTTCTTGGGTGCCATGGATGACATGTTAGCACGGCATGGTCAGAGAACATGACAATGTGCTTCACACTACACGACTATACCTCCAACATGAAAGTCCGCATGGTAGTATTTCAATTGAAGGGGAGCGCTCTTCTATGGTGGAAGATGCTCCTGCCACAACTAAACATGGTTGTCGAAGACATGTCATCAAAACTATTCAAGGAGTGGTTGAGGGATAGGTATTTGTCTAATGAATTCATTGAGCACCAACTCAATGAGTTAAATTCCTTACAATAGGGTGGTCGTATGGTGCCTGAGTATGAGGCCCGTTTCATGGAGTTGCGTAGGCATGCTCCACATTTGAACACCGAGAAGCACAGGGTAAACAAGTTTGTGTTCGATATTAATGTCAGCATTCATGTGAAAGTGAGGATACTAATGCCTTAGACATTGCACAATGTTTTCTAGAAGGCCATCATAGCTAAGGAAGAGCTGATCACCGGGGGTCAGAGAAGGACTCATGTGAGACTGACGGGATAGGTGACATCTGGTGTGAAGCAACATCAGACACCAAGTAAACATTCTTTAGGGTTTCGAGGTACTTTGAGAGGATCCATGTTCACGAAACCACATTGACCAATGCCTTAGTAGTGGACTCCCTACAGAGGAACACAACACCAACAACATCATCATCTGCAACAACAATAGTTCAGGCCTATTTAGCAGAATAAAACAGGGTTTCAGGCTGGTGGGAAATCAAATTCTACTTTGGGGATTAGGATTACTAGACCAAAGACTGATTGTTGGACACGTGGAGAGCCACATTACCAGCGTGACTTTTCGGTTGAGAGGGTCAGAGCAGTCAGGTTATTCAGACACACTACAGTAGGATATGTGGACAAGGCCCATTGAATTCATGCAATGGTGAATAACCATCAGGCCAAGCACCAGTCTATTGTTCTTGAGACGTCGGGTACCATCGCTGACTAGACCTTTAGTATTTTGATAGATCCAGGTGCTACAAAAATCTTTATTTCTGGTGCAATGCTAAACAAAATTAAGGTAAAGGTAGTCAAACAAGATGAGTTTAGCTATGTGGAAATGGCTTTGGGAGCCAAGAAGAAGGTTGGAGGAAAAAATACGGGTTGTAGGCTTAACCTGGGAGATTTTGTCATGAAGTCCAACATGTATGTCACGATATTAGGATCTTATGATGTCGTGATCAGTATGGACTGGTTAGAATCACATGATGCGATACTCAACTATAAGATGAAATGGTTGAGTTTGGCCGATGATGAGGGACAAAGACGAGTGATTGTAGGAAGAAACCAGGGAGTTTCCCTATGTTTCATCTCTTCCCTATAGCTACGAAAGAGAATTCATAAGGGATGCAAGTTATATGAAATCCTAGCATTGAACGACAAGAGTGTGGCGGAAGTATTAGAAAACCTTCTAGTAGTACAAGAGTTTGCAGACATGTTCCCATAAGAGTTACCAAGTTTGCCTCCCAAAAGAGAGATGGAATTTACCATCGACTTAAAACCTGGAACTGAAATGATAGAAAGAATGCCTTATCATATGTTGACCCCTGAGTTACCGGAGTTGAAAATGATCTGAAAGAGTTGCTTGACCTAGTACTTGTACATCCAAGAATGTCACCTTGGGGTGCACCTATTATTTTCAAATGGAAGAAGGATGGGTCGTGGAGACTCTGCATTGACTACCGTCAATTGAACAAGGCAATGATCAAGAACCAGTATCTGTTGCCAAGAATAGACAATTTGTTTGACCAAATGAAAGGTGTGATGGTGTTTTCAAAGATCGAATTGAGATCAGGATATCACCAGTTGCAAATCAAGGAGGAAGACATTCCTAAGACCGCATTCAATATGAGGTTCATACATTATGATTTTACCGTTTTACCATTTGGACTAACAAACACCCCATGGGTATTCATGAGTTTGATGAATGGGGCGTTCTGTGAATACTTAGAATTTTTTTTTCAAGTATTCATTGACAACATTTTGATATATTCTCAGACAATGGAATAACATGACGAACATTTGTGCTTGGTACTACAACGTTTATGCGAGAACAAATTATAGGGGAAACTGTCGAAATTCTCTTTTTATCAATCAAGCACTCATTATTTAGGGCATGTTATCTTCGGAGAAGGTATTATTGGGGATCCAGTGAAGGTAGAGGCTATTATGGAATGGTCTATGCCGATGAACATACCATAAGTACATAGCTTCATGGGTTTAGCTAGATATTATTGACGGTTCATCAAATATTTTTCGAAGATATCAAATCTGTTTACAAAATTGCAAAAGAAAAACAAGAATTTTATATGGACCAAGAAATGTGTGGAAGCATTTCGAAGGCTCAAGGAGTTTTTGATGACAAGCATCAATACTAAAATTCCCTGACATGGACAAGGACTTCTTGGTATGCACAAATGCATCCAAGGAAGGCTTAGGTGGAGTCTTGATGCAATATTTTCAAGTGATCGCTTACATCTCAAGGAAGTTAAGGAAGCACGAGGAGAACTATGCAATGCACGATTTGGAGTTGTTGGCCATTGTTTATGCCCTGAGAGTGTGGAGAAACTACCTGATTAGATGGAAATTTGAACTGAAAATGGACCATTGTGGTTTGCAGCACATTTTTATGCAAAGTGACTTGAACACGCGACAAAGGAGTTGGTTAGAACTTCTTAGCGAGTACGATTTTGAGATTACCTACGTAAAAGGAAAATTGAACAGAGTGGCAAATGCATTGAGTCGAAGACCACGCATATTTTCAGTGATGCCTCTTCAGATGATTATTTGTGAAAATATTCTAAATATACAACGTGACAATGACTAGTATAAAGAGTTTAAGGGAAATATTAGACAAGACACCATGTTGGTACAAAAATATGAAGGATTTATTGTGGAAAACGATGGATTAATGAGATAAAATAACCCGATTTACATACCACCTAACGACGAGTTGAGAAGTTTGATCCTAAACAAATCTCATAGAGAAGTGTACATGGCTCATCCAGGAGTCACAAAGATGAGGGAAAACCTTAAACCCTCATTCTTATGGAAAGGAGTGAAGGTGGACATAGTCAACTATGTGACAAGATGTCTAGAATGTTAACAAGTGAAGGTTGAACATAGACACCCGGTAGGATTACTACAGCCACACGCTATTCTGAAATCGAAATGGGAGGTTGTTTTGATAGACTTCATTGTTGGATTGCAACGGACGACAAGGAGGTACAAATTGATTTTCATGGTAGTAGACACTCTGATGAAGAGTTCACATTTTATCCTTGTGCGTACGACATATCAGGGGCCAGACATAGCTAGCTTTTTCATCAGCAATATTGTGAGATTGCATGGTGTTCCTAAGAGGATCATATATGATCGATGATCGATGTTTACAAGAAAATTTTGGACTAGTTTCCAAGAGGCCTTGGGAACCCAACTTAACTTTAGTACTACGTATCGCTGAGAGATAGACAGGAAGACAGAAAGAATGAACAAAATCTTGGAAGATATGTTGTGTACATACATGATGGACCAACATAAGCGTTGGGAAGATTTTTTTCCGATGGTAGAGTTTGCGTACAACAACAACTATCAAAGCACCATTAAGATGTAACCTTTTGATTTTCTTTATGGGTGATCGTGTTAGATGCCTTTGAGTTGGGATCAACTTGACGATAAGGTCCTGGAAGGACTTGAAGTGATCCAATAAATGGAAGAAAAAATGCAAAAGATAAGACAAAGGATTAAGGAAGTGCAATATTGGTATAAGAGTTATGCAAATGCACATCGTGTTGACCGTAGTTATGAAGTAGGTGATCGAGTCTTCTTGTGGGTGTACAAGACCCTTGACAAATTGAGGATGTCGATAGCACCAATGGACCTCCTTGGACTTTGGATTGAGTTAGGGAGTGGACGGTATATGGTTTGGGTATTTTTGTTTATGTGTATGTGACATATGATCGGGTATATTATGATGTTGTTTATGGATCATTAACAGTGTTTCATTGATGGATGTAGGATGAAGATTTCTTACTAATAAGACTCACCTAAGGATTAAAGGGGCCATGCACAAGAACTAGATATTGAGGGAGAGGTGTGGCAACAAACTTTCCACAACCTACTATCACTCCCTCCATGGATTGAATTGTAGGTTAACGATTACCTAGTTTGAGAGATCCACGATGTCATGAGGGAATACTGAGACAGTCGCTCATGAAGATTCTAATGGGCACGCAATAAGGAAGGGTCCTTATTCCTTAGAGGCCCTAAGTCTCTCACAAGGTCGCCTGATGGAGTATTGACTCCAAGGGTTGGACAACTACCAAAATCACTCAAAGGCAAGTGACACTCTTAGAGAACGTAGTGCGTCTTGAAGGGAACGTCGCATAAATAAAATTTGAATAAATGTGAGTGGCACCCGTCGAAAAACCACCTAAATATCATGTGGTCCCAGAAATATGTCGTCCCGGTGAAAAAATTTTTTGGGGGGGCGCTACCCCCGAACCCCGACACGGGGGGCTCTGCCCCCCTGCACCCCCCAATGGGGGGCCTAGCAGCCCCCCCTCTAACCCCCCTGCGCACCCGACATAGACACTCAGACATTTCTACTCATGCAAAGAATATAACACATACCCAACATTCTCCCACTTGTTGTTTTCTTTGCACACATGGGGTTACAGGGTTGCATAGTCAACAATCCAAGGCAACAATGCCCATGGATCCTCTACACCAAGAGAACTTCTCAGTGCTCACAAATTTTGTTAATGAATCTACAACATTCTTCAAAGTGTCCACCTTCATCGGTGATACTTTCTTTTCTTCAATCATGTTTCTCACAAAGTGATATTGAACATCAATGTGCTTTGTCTTTGAATGATAAGCAGGGTTCTTTGCCAAGAAAATTGCACTCTGACTGTCACACTCTATCCTTACATCTTCTTGTACCAACCCAATACCTGAACACAATCTTTGCAACCATACTGCTTCCTTACTTGCATGAGTGGCTGCCATGTATTCAGATTCTGTAGTTGAAAGTGCCACTATAGCTTGTCTTTTGCTCATCCAACTTATTGCTCCTCCAAACAGGTTAAACACATACCCGCTTGTAGATCTCCT
>ML776612.1:175957-220761 GCA_009831015.1 Picea engelmannii
CTTACAGAAATCAAATTTCTAGCCATACCTGGGATGTGTAGAACACCAGGTAGTGTTCTAATCCTTCCATCTATGAGTCTCAACTTGACCCTTCCTTTTCCTATGATTCTGGTTGTCGAATCATTACCCAAGAAAACATTACCCCCATCATACTTTTCATATTTGCAGAACCACTCCCTGTGGGGAGTCATATGAAAGGATCCACCTGAGTCAATCAACCATGCCTCATGATCTGCATGTGTGCTTGAAGAGGCCAAGTACACATCCCCTCCTTCTTCCTTGGAGGTCTTTTCTTCTGTAGAAGAAGATTCTTTAGATCCCTTCTTTTTCTCAACTTTGGATCTACACTGCTTCTTGTAGTGCCCTTCTTTTCCACACCTCCAACACCTCAGAGCACGGAGTGCGTCTTGAAGGGCATGCCACGTTTTTAATAAAGGTGAGTCGATGAACCTAGGTTCCTACAAAAAAAATTGTTTTTACATTGTCGGACTTAAAATAATTATTAAATGAGTAATTTTTATTAATTATAAAATCTCCTTAAAAATTTTAAGCCTAGTTTAAAAATTTGAGCCTAAGACTAAAGGGGTAACAAGACTAAAAAAAAATTTAAATTATAAATTTAATAAATGGTGGGTAATAAAGAAAAAAAAATCAAGTTAGGAATTGAAAGAGTAAAAAAATTATATCTAAATATTTAATTATATAAATGTCTACAAAATAATACCAAATTGAAACTAAGATAAGAAAGGAAATAAATATAAAAAGGAATGTGGAAGCATAGAAAGGAATATAGTCTAGTCTAACTAAAGAAATTTCCTAAATTAAACACCACTAAGTTTTAGAAAGGCACCAGTCATTAAAAGGAAATAGAGGGAATAAAGGGATAGCTAGGAGTGAATTTAGGAGTGCTTTTAGGATGGGTGAGGGAATTGACAATTAATTAAATTAAATTATGGATTTATTAGTGCAACTAAGGGAACAAGTGACAAGTGTATGGGGGAAATAATTCCTAATTAAATTATTAAAAAACAAATTAAATGTGCATTACTAAGAAAACAATTCTATAAAGGAAATGGCTGAGAGGAGGAATGAATGAGGACTGGTTTGAGTAAAGTTATGCTGTTGGAATTTCTTTGACTGTTTTTTCTTAAGAGAGTTGGAATACCCAGCTTGAAAAAGAGAGTGGTAGCTCAACCTTGTGAGGAAAGATGGGAGCTAGACTTTTTTGGTTGTGTTGTGTGCAACCCCTTTGCAGCTCAGGGGGATACGGGGGAGAAGAGTACTCCTAGCGTTGGTTGGGAGGTACCAGTGAAGTATAGATGGTTAGAAAGCGGGAGATAGGAGGGAACACAAGTGCAGATTAACAACTTCGGATTCTTCACCTTCGGTTACGGTAATCCTAAACTGAGATTGAACTCATTAAGATTCAATTAAAAATGCAATTTAATTCTATTATATAAGTATTGCTGGGGTAAATTCCATTGAAGGTTCAAATTTTATTGAGATGTAAATTAATCATGTAGTTGTGGTGATGTTGTCATTTGTATTTCTAGGTTTCTCTATGTGAAAATATCGCAGCCTTATGTTTTCACCACTTCTTATTGATTTTGGTTTTTTTTCCTGGCAAACCCCAGCTCTGAATTTAAATGGAATTTGTTGCGTTGCTTTTCTTCTTTTTACACAGAGAAATATTTTCCCTTAAAACTTAGTGAATCTCACTTCCTTGGCCCAGTGGTTTTCACTTATTTGCACAACGATTTTATTTGCTTATGCTTAGCGAATCCTCACCTCTTTTACATAGTGACTTCCCTGCATTGTATAACGATTTTCTTCATGTATCTCTGCTTCACATTTTTCCTTTATGCCCATATCCCTTGTCCTTTATCTTTGTGTTTTTGTGATAGATGATCTCTATGTTTTGTTTAAAACATGATGAAAGGAATGGTATCTCTGCATTTTTATTTAAACCATGATGAAAGTAATGGTATCTCTACATTTTTGTTTAAACCATGATGAAATGAATGGTATCTCTATGATTTTATTTTGACAATCATCCATTTTCACAACCATTTGTGGGTAAGGCGAGTTTTCCTTGGGATTTTTTATTCTGACAGTCATCCATTTGCACAACCACTTTGTGGGTAAGGCGAGTTTTCCTTGGGCATTTTTATTCAGATAGTCATCTCATTGCACAACCACTTTGTGGGTGATGCGAGTTTGCTTGGGCGTTTTATTATGACAGTCATCCAATTGCACAACCACTTTGTGGTAAGGCGAGTTTGTATTGGGTGTTTTTATTCTGACAAATATCTCTTTGCACAACCACCTTGTGGGTAAGGTGAGTTTACCTTATGCGTTTTCATTCCGTTAGTCATCTCCTTGCACACTGATTTTACTCACCTTACTTTGCATTTTTATGCCCGAAATACCCACGATTTTCTTTCCCTAGATTTATGAGTTGTTGGGATTTCCTCCAACGAATACAAGGATCCCTCCTATGGTGTTTTCACCCAATTTGTTTTTACCTCTTACACTTGGAAAATTTACCCTTGTTTCAACTCCGCTTCTAGCAAAACGAATTCGCCCGGTGTTGCATGTTCTTGCTCAATGTTTTTCTTGTTGCACATTTCTGGGTATTATATCACCGCGTTTTTCTTTATGACGGTAATACCTTGCGTGTTGAGGAATCTCATGCCAAGTTCTACCATCACTATCAACAATCGTTGTGAGAATACTTATCCTTAGGTGGTTACGTTGAAGATGTGACCTGTGATTTTTTTTAAAAATGGTTAAGTTAGTTTTTGGCATGCTTTATTTCACCTTAATGTGAGGTACCTCTACCCTAGTTTCTACATTAATGATCCTTGTTTACCCCCTATTTCCACTAAATTTTGGCGATAAGGATGTATATAATTATTATAATTGTGTGGACTAGAACCTATAGGTTGAATGATTCTTATATGATTTATTCAATTGCAATACCACCATTGATATATATATATATATATAAATGAATATGTTGAGGTATAGGATGTTTCCAAATTCCCTCGTTGCATGGGATTGATGGCGTGTAAATTATTGGTACCCTTTATTGACATCCTCTCATGAGGTGGTTATTGTTTTAGTTATGTAAAATCCTTGTTAAATTGGAGTTTTGGATAACTATTGACGAATAGGTTTCTATGATTGCTTTTATTAATTAGATTATGAATTGTCTAGTAGCTATTGAAATAATCAATGGACTCCAATTTCTTAATTGTAAACTTAGTTTAACATCCTAAATGTCTAAATTTCCTTACAAATAGAAATCCCTTATTTATGCTAATGTTAAGTGGTTAGATTGCACGGCTCTATGGACTAATGATGATGCATAAAGGTTTGTGCTTTTGATTACTCACGTGCATTGTATTAATGGTGATGCATGAATTGTTTAGTAATAAAATTTTCTTGCGCGCCTTAATTTAAGTGGGCGTATGATTGCTTTGTAATTATTTTCTTGCACCTTTGAATTTAACGTTGATCACTCATGCATCATGAATAAGTTGCTAATTAATTTTGCGTCATGAATGTATGCCGACATATGACTGATTTGGTAAATAGTTTTCTCTTGTGCCAATACTTAAGTTGACATGTGATTGTTCTAGAGTTTGTTTTGCTCTCACACGCAACTAATATTTTAATGTTGATGAATTATTGTTAGAAATTGATATCACGTGCATCATGAATTAAATTTTTATGTAGGATTGATAAATATGATGATTACCCTTGCACCATGATTAATTCATGTTTAAGATTGATGGATTGATGAAATCGATGATCGTAAATGTTGTTGTTTTATCTAGTTGTTTTGGATTGATTGTGTTAATGGGATGTAGACACCTCCTTGTTCCTCATAGAAGTTGCCATCCATGAGACCTTAAATTGTTAAAATCAATTGGAACCTGGGCTTGAGCGTTGCTTATGTGTCATGGAGGTCCTAACCTTGCAGGGTAGGTTGGGCGGGTAGTCATTTATTTTCATTATATGATTGAATGCTGTTGTAAATTTTTTCAAGATGATATTGATGTGATAATATGCTACGTTATTTATGTTTATGTGTTAGTATATTTCATTGACATGTTGAATGCATCATTATTGATTTCCATGATGAGTAGTTGGTACTTCTTTTACTTATGATGTTGTTGATTAGGCGTTGTTGTGATCATGTGTTGATGTTAAACTCAAAAAAAAAACCTTTTGTTCTTCGCTTTCCTAGTCATAATGGAGGGGTCGTTACACAGTGTAAGTGGAAGTATAACAATGTAAGTAGTGAGTTGCATGAATGAGGCAGAGGCAATGACCTCCATACATGGAATCATGCCAATTCACCTCTATTCAATCAATATACATGAATTTAATGACCTGCAAAATTGATATAATGAGTTGTAGCCGTAGTTCCTTAGGAAAAGCTTATTATTATGTAATCTAAGTTGGGGAAAATGATTTTGTGTCAAAGGCTATTCAATGACCTCACAAAGAGATTATTATGTAAGATTGAAAAAAATACATTGTGTAGGAGCTCAAAACACAAAAGAGCTTATTATGTAAGTTTGAAAAAAATACATTGTGTAGGAGTTTGAAAAACATTGGGAATAGAGAAGCATTGAATAAGACTTTGAATCTATTCTCCAATTAAATTACAAAGAATAGACTTTTTTTATTATATATAAAAAAAAAATTGAGTTTGCTATCTTAAACATATTGGGAAAAAATATCTAGTCAAACTTCAAACTAATACAAAGTCAATGCCAAATAGAATGTCGTTAAAATTGAAACTAATACGAATTCAATGCCAAATGGAATGCCACTAATACGAATTCAATGCCAAATGGAATGTCGCAGTCCCTCACATCCCTTTGGCGGGGACTAATAAGGATATTATTACATCAACTTAAAAACTTTATAATATGATCTAAAATCCTTAAATATTTGAATTCTTATGATTTTATTAGGGGATAAATATTTTGTCTTTCTATATTATTTTATTAAATAATGAAAGAATTATATTCATATTCATTTCTATTAAATAGTGAAATATTTATATTTATATTTATAGAGGATGTTATCCCATAGATTATCCACATTTTAAAGATTGTTTCAAAACAAGTATTATTGTTAATTTTTGTTTAGTTTAAGTAGCTAGTAATAAGACTAATAATAATGAGACATTTATTAAATAATTATTTTATATAGTTTTTATATTAGTGTGGAAAATGAAAAACACATTTTCTTAAATCTTATAACATATACCCCCATTAAATTTTAATTTCAAAATATTTGTAATGTTATCAAATTTATTAATTCATAAAAACTATAAAAGATGTAGGAAAGCTTCAATCCAATCATTGTTACCATAAAAAAAATAATTTAATAAAATAAAATTTAAAATATTCATCTTAATAAAAATTTATTTTAATTAAAAATTTGAAAACATATTTTTCAAAAATTCCATTAAAAATAAAGCAAATATAAATAAAATAATTTGTTGAATTTACTTTCTAACACCTTTACTTACATGCCCACTTGTCTTTCTTTTTCTTAGTTATTGTTGCACAAATACCGCAGAAAAGTGCACGCCTGGATTGACCGATCGGCCATCTCAAGTCACCAAACACATATTTCGTGACTTCTTTATCCACCACTACCATTATGTGTCACTCAATACCTAGCTTTCTTTTTCTTTTTTTTGTGTGGACATCTTTATCCACCACGACCATTATGTGTCGCTCAATACAGAGAGTTATTTTTCTCTGTAAATGTCTTTTGGTCACCCACACATGACTTTAGATGATTTATGATAAATTAAAATGAAAAAATAATCCAACAACTTGTAAGGCTTCTTGCAATGAAAGTGACACCACCCACTAATTTTCAGTAAATTTGTTGAATTTACTTTCTTTACCTTCACTTACATGCCAATTTATCTTTCTTTTTCCCAATTATTGCTCCATAAAGAAGTCACTCCATGATGACTTGGGTCAATACCTCTCGCTCGATATGCACATTTCTCTCTCTTCGATGTTATTGCCTCACAAATTTATATGAATGTTGTTGAATTGATATATATATATATATATATATATATATATATATATATATATATGAGATCATAATTGAAACTTTGAAGGACGTTTAGGTTTCAAAGAGAGAGAAATGGATCGTAAAAGAATTGCTCTCATGATGATGCTCATGTTGGTAGCCTCTCTTGTTGCTGCAACAACTATTAAGCATTCAAGCTAGAACCCATTGGAAGATGGTTTATATGATGATCATCTCCATTATGAATCTGAAAATCTTGTTTGGAATGGACGGAATGCGCTGGAGGAAGGTCACCATGAAAGGGATTTGGATGATCTTCTCTCCTTTAAAATGCATATCATAAGTGATCCATCTGGAAGTTTTTGAAACTAGACAGCTCAAAATTCAAAGGAGGTATTTATCAAAAAAAAAATTCAATGGACACATTCCTAAAGCTGTAGGAAAGCTTAAAGCTCTTATTTTTATAGATATTGTTGATTAAGGTTGGTTGTCATTGATGTCAATCCTTGAAGAAAGCCTCGTAGCACAAAGGTTTGGGTAATGGACCCAATATTGTTTGATGTAAATATGACTCATTATTGTTTTTTCATGGTTGATAAGAAGTAAATATGGATGAACTCCAAAGTGGTCCCCTTATGGTGAAATCCCTCGCGGGAAGACGCTTTGTGGAGTAAGAGAACCCATGCTTAATTGTGGAATAATGAGATGAAGGAAAGTGAATTTGTCAGGGAAAATATACTAGATGGATAGTTCTTCTCATGTCGTTTCCAGTGGTATGTGGAACGCCACATAATTCCTCACGGTTAGAGAGTTATGGCCATGAGAAGTTGGAGACCCCAGGGTTGGGTAATGCACCCAAGTTTGTTTGATGGGTAACGGTACGAGTTATGATATATTTTCAAATAATAATATTCTATATGGATAGTACATGTCATGCCATTTCTAGTGGTATGTATAACGTCACATAACTCCTCACAGTTTGAGAGTTATGGCCTTACAAAGTTGGAGGACCCTCATATGTCATCTAGAAGCCTCCAAAGGTCAAAGTAACCAAAGTGGTTTAAGAGATTTTAAAAGGTAAATAATAAAGTGGAGTGATGAGTGTATTATAATTCAAATTGAATACAAAATAAATTATTTCAATAATAAATTTAATGGAAAAATTAAAAAGTGGACCCAGCCCTAAAATAAGGAAAGTGGGTCAAGTGACCTAGAAGATGTTTTTAAGGAAGCTACTTGGAGAGTATAAATAAGAGGCAAGGCTCTCTCATTTGAAATGCACTTGAGAATATTGAATATCTATAAGTTTCTGAGGTAACCAAAGAATATCTGAGACGAAATTATGATGAAAGTGAAGAAAAGAAGGCCGAAATGCAAGGAAGGATAAATTCTTTTGATGGTGCTTTCTAAGGTATGTTATTTACAGGTCATCTCACCATTTTTACTATAACTGTTTTTCTATAATGAGTAAGATCCTGAAATTGATATTCAAGTGAGAAAACATATCCAAGTATCTTTGGTTAAAAATTCAGCTTGTGGGTCGTTTTATTTTGGGGGTTACACTCTGTTGAAAATAGGGTTTGTGGCTAGTCCTGAAACTAGTCAAAATCAGGTGTTTCGGGTAAAAACGTCATAATTTATTCATAACAGATCAAAATTTAGTGAGAACAAATGTGTTGGTTAGGGTATAGTATGTAGTATTCTTTTTAATAGTTTCATATCATTTCATCAAATATTTTGTGCGGGGAACACTCTACAACGTCTCTCTCTAGAATAAGCCAGAATTCAGCAAGGTATGCCATTTTTGCTATAACTCCTTTTTTGAGAGGTTATAAGTAGTGAAACTTGGAGGAATTTCATTAAGAACACCGAATAAAATTTTGTATCAGTTTCATATATTTATACATTACAGGTTCAAATTTATGATTACTTCAAGTTAGGGTTGTTGACTAATCCAAAACTAGGCATGTGAGACTAAAGAAAAGTTTGATGAAAATGATAGTCTCTTGTTTTTAAAGTTAAGGAAGGTTTGCAGGAATGTGATCATATGCACTGTGTCTATTACAGAGCTACAAATCAGATTTGGATGATGAAATCGATGAGGGCTTTAGGTTGTGGTACATGTTGAGTACATGGTTGAGACACATAGTTGATGAGTTGGTGCACATACATGAGGTGTATAGTTGATGATGTTGGTACATATTGATGAGTCATAGTTGATGAATATTTGACACATGATTGGTACATAATTGGTACATGGTTGGATGCACTTGTTTATGGTACAGGTTGATTACAGGTTGGTGCATGGTTGATGCACTTGTTTATGGTACAGGTTGATTACAGGTTGAGGTAATGGTTGATGCATGGTTCAGATTTATTGGTACATGTTTACAGCGGTATATATCACAGTGATAGC
Source organism: Picea engelmannii (assembly GCA_009831015.1). NCBI lineage: Eukaryota > Viridiplantae > Streptophyta > Pinopsida > Pinales > Pinaceae > Picea > Picea engelmannii. Next base: position 184,452 of record ML776612.1, read on the forward strand.
GTGACAGTGGTTCCATCATTCTACTTCTACTTCAGGGTGGCAGGATGGGGCAAGGACATGTGGTTGTAACCACCTTTCGATTGTAGCTGGAGAACATTGGGGGTTGTAGCCTCCTTCTGGTTGTAGCCAGAGAATTGGGGAGTTGGAGCTTCCCTTAGGTTGTATCCTAAGAAACTAGGGTATTGGAGCCTCCTTCCAGTTGCAGCTAGAAATCAAAGGAAGTTGGTGCTTCCAATGAATGTAATTCTTCAAGACATATAAGAAAAAGCATTATGTGGTTTTCTCCCGATTCAGGTTTCCACGTAAAACACTAGTGTACTATGTATGTGTGTGATTGTTTATTTCTTATTGCTCATTATTGGATAATAATTCTACATTGATATAACATTTGAAGAAAAAGGATTATAATTATGCTATTACTGATTCACCCCCCCTCTCAGTAATCCAATAGATATATCTTATAACAATATTTTTGGAACTATTCCAAATAATATTAGTGGGCCTATTTCTCTTGATAGTTTACTTTTATCAAAAAACTCACTTAGTGGAGATCTCGACAATATAGACTTTCCACCTTCTTTTCATTACTTTTCAACTCACTCTAACTATTTTTTGGGTACTTTTCCAGAGTCTTTTGTCACATGTGAATTGTTGGATTTAAGGAAAAATCACTTAGAAGGTGAGCTCCCTGGGTACATTGGAAATTTTCCAAACTTAAGAGTGTTAAGTATTAGTTATAATAATTTCCATGGTGGTATTCCTCAATCGATCACAAATATCACCCAGTTGCGGGTGTTGGATTTATCCAACAATAAATTCAGTGGAGGAATACCCTCTTATCTTCAGAGATTCTGGGGATTTACAATCAAAGCATCTTCAAATTTTAATGTTGATATTGAACTACCAATCTCAGTACCATTTTCCCATTATTTTTACCAGGAAAATCACTCTATGGCATGGGGTAAACCACAACAGACGGAATGACTGCAGAAATCAACTCTAGTCTCAAGTATGCTATATAAACAAAGATACTAACAAGACAAGATAAAGAGGCTACCTTGTCCAGACATTCAAAGAACACCACCATTGAGAACTCGACTCAAAGCTATATACCTGCAACTTGTCCTCAACAACCAAGATACGCAAGCATATGGTGATAATATATATAGTTAGCACATATAATAACATAATCCATCAATATTCATAACAAATATTCCCATGAAATAACAATTCACATATTTGCAAGACATTAATTGGATGAGAAAAGAGTATTTATATTAAAATATGATCTGCAGAAGTGTATGAATGACAAACTTCTGTGTTGCAATGTCTCAGAACCGAGAAACTAAGTCCCTTCCACCTGGGCCTCCACCACTTCAATCCTCCACCAAAGGAATGCTCATATAAGAGAGACAACGAGGTTCTCCATCAAAGAGGGAAGATCTTGGGGAATGAACAATGTGTTCAGACTTAAAAGGACAAAGGGATGCAGACTCAATATGAAGTGAATAATTTCTCCATAATAAGTTTTCTCTCAAAGTTGAATTATTTATCTCTTCCATGGTTTGAATATGAACCATTTATAGCCTTCAAATGGAACCGAAGGGATGAGTTGGAACTTTTCCAGCATATGGAAGGTCAAGAATCATGGATCTCGTGATGTGACATGGAAACTCGACACCATTTTTTAATTTTTGGCACAAAACCCGATGTACACAAGTTGTAATTGTGCAATCTGCGTATACGCATGTTGTATCATTCTTTGGGCGCGTATATGTGGAAAAATATGATTTTAATCTTTGGGAACTGTAAAAAGGGACTTTAAGTCTGCATAGGGAAATGGAAAAGGCCTTCTAAGCAAGTTGCATGGAGTGAGGAAAATATTGCTATAACATATGCCCCCTAATGTGCTAGGTTAGAGGAGTATCTGTGATAGCCGAAATACATTATAATTCCTAGAAGTGGAGTAATGTAGACCCAGCTAGATGAACTAGTTTCTCATAAGAATATTAAAATCCATAATGACTTTGTGTAGATGTCTGCCAATTTGAATTAAATATCAAATCCATGTGGAAATATACCAAACAGTTGTTCATGGCCATGAATAGGCAGTACAAAGGTAGATACATGCCATAGGATATCATAGTCACAAACAAGGCCCAGTGAAAACCAATCTCAAAACCAATCTGAAGATATTTGTATACAATGGAGTACAATCTGATCACCCACGATCACTAAAGTCATATAGGTACTGGTCCAATGAATGATAGCAACAAATTAGGAGATTTGCGAATATGAACTGATGTCTTCAATTCTTCTACATGATCCACCAAAGGTGCAAGTCTAAATCATGTGAATAAAGGAGTTTAGGTTGAACACAATGAGACTTCGTTTGATTACCGGTCATTAAGGTATACCATTAACAAACGCGAGAAAACCTACTGATAATGAAAGTTGGTATCAGTACATCGAGTACATTCTTACAAGTGTGAATAAAGATGTTGAGGTTGAACAATTGAAAAATCCATCGATCAGGAGACATTGATTTATTCCCAACTGTCAATGGAAAGAGAACCTTCCATTGATGACTGGAATCCTCTAGGTACTCATAGGACTCTAAGCCTCATTTCCATAATAGATGAGATAAAGTCGATGGAAGGAGACCCATAGAAAGGAGAGCATTAATGAATCTCTCATCAGTCAGCACAAGGTACAAATCAATAGATGATGATTTGGAAGAACTTGGATGAAGAACATGTTCACAAACAAATGACCATGTGCATCTTTCACATGCACTAGATGCAAGAGGTGCACGAAAAAGACCCTCTGAATAGCAGCCAATAATGAAAACTATCGATAAAGGTGAGGAAACCACCAATAAGGATAATGGAATCCAAGACACTGCACGAATCCGAATGTGTGAATAGATTTCTTGTCGTCGAACACAAGGGAAACCCCCCAGTCAATGACCAATGAGGAGATGTCAATTTTTGGGTTCAAGGTTACCTACCCATAATGAAAGTAGGGCCAAGGTGCACGGTAAAAATACATCTTCATGTAATTCTGAGACACATTGAGGGTATGGCTGACATTCAAAGTCAAGAGTTTTGAGAAATGGCTAACATAGGCTTATAGACTACCTTGAACAAGAGCATGAGACATGTGGAGGACTCTGGCAGCATAGACTCAATGATGAAACTTTGTGATGCAGGAGGCACCGATCAAACTCTCCATAGGGACTGGAAGAGTAACCAGTCAGAGGAGTAAACTCTAAGTAATGCGATTAGATTGCTAAGGTCATGCTAAACCCAAACTTTGGATGACAAGTGGACTCAAAATTTTGTACTCTATTCAAAGGTGACACGACTACTGCCAACATGAGATAATATTCTTTTCATCCCCGTATTTTTTTGTTTTTTCATATAAAAATGAATGCTATGATATAGAGGAGGAAACAAGTGTCGTGAGTAAGAAACTATTTACAACAATGGAACATACCTATGTTCAATGCAAGGAGGTGCATGTAGGATATGGACACTCAGGGGAATGTTTCCTTGTAGGGTATAGGGTGTCAAGCTGCAAGGGATATAAACAAGGCTCTACTTGGTTGATGATGAAAAATGCTGAGATAATAGGATTATAATGTGAAAGAAGGAACCTCTAATAGGCTCAGTACTACAAGCAAGAGAATGAGGTTTAATTACAACTTAATTCCAAAGAATGTCATTTTTTATAACTTTAGTTCTCTAGGCCCGAAAAAGTATAAAAAAATACCCAGGAGAACTCTTCTAGCCACTAGTGACTAGAGTATTCTTTTTTTGAAATTAGTCTACTTGTTCTGAAAAAGGGTTAAAATTACACCAAATAGACGTCCTTTCAAATCCAATTAATGAGCGTGAAAGAGACAAGTTCACTCGACAATATTTTCTCTTTTTAAGAGAGTCAGAAAAGAACTTAAACAAGACTTGTGGGAGTCCCATAGGTATACGTTAGCATGCTTATGAGTAATAATATGAGGCTTGAATGAAAATTCATATTGGAACTATAAAGGACTCCCAGTCTTTATGGAATAATCTCTACAAGGGCACCATATGGCACAAATGTTCTAACTAGGGCACCCATGTTTGGTAAGTCTCTACCATTCAATAACAACACATCTAGTAGTAGTAAGGAGGTTATGTGTCGCTAATAAATGGTTTTGTGCCTAAGGAATATGGATTGTAGTCATAGGATAATGAAACAATGCAAGATGGAGTGAGGACCTATTCTATATGATGGTCAAAGAAATATACTTGCCAAATTCATGAACGGGTTAAATGGCACTAGAAACCGCAAAAATCCTTGGACCCACCAAAACCAACTTTGTCCACTGCACAATTAGTCCACTAGGCTAAAATATTATCAAAAACTATGTAAAGTGGGTAAAACATTTCTATAAATAGTAAAAATAACCAATTTTACCATACCATTTCACATTTTTACCCAAATAATACATTTTGGACCAAATTTCCCACGACTTTCAAGTGTTGATTGTGGGAGCTACGAGCGATGGAATTGACAACCGTCTGGACCAAGTAAGTACTTTATCCCTCCTCTTCATTTCTAGTGGATTAGAATTTAAGATTAGGTCTCATTTTTTGAGTTTTTTAATGCACAAATTAGGGATTAGGGTGTACGTGGGTTGTAGTTCATTGTGTCGTGTATACGCATCCCTATACATAATTCTTAGCAAAATAAACGGTGTATATGCAACCCTATACACGACCGTGTATAATGCAACTCACGTACAAGTTTGTAACTTGGTTTTTAAAATAAGTTTGACTCAAAAAAATAGATTTTTCTTACAGGATGGTACTTGAATGGAGAGAAAGAGAGCATGAGGAAGTTCATGCTACAGTGGAAAGAGATCTAGAGGCCCAATTAGCATTAAAAAGATGCGGGATTTATAATTTTTGGGATCTCAAAGGGATGAGGTCTCAAGTGAGGTTGCTATAAATGGTGGTGAACTTTTGGGATCCAGATACAGAGGCCTTCAACCTCAATGGGAAACCATTGAGAATTAAAGTCAAGGATATCTACTTCCTTACAGGATTGTCACGTTGGGGTGAGGTGGTGAACCTCAAAGCCAAGGGAGATGGGAGTGGCATGAAAATAGAGGATTACATCGCCACTCACTATGTTGTAGGAACAAAAAAGGTAGGGAGACAACTCCCCATTAGGGAGATCAACAACCTGAGTTTAAAGATCATTGTTCTCGTGATTACACAAATCATGGGGTTGGCCTTATTGTACCAGGCATCAGGGCCACTGATGTTCTACTCCGTGGAGTGCTTATGACCCATAGTGTATGATTGGTGCACCTCACTATTGGCTAACATGAAGAGACAACTGAAAAACTGCAAACATGGTAGGAAGAGGATCTTTGGGTTCGCATCTATCTTGTGTAGTGTTTTCTTTGAGTGGGTTCCCAGATTGGGCCCTAGAGTCAATATTGTTCCACATAGACCGCTCGATCCAGCCATGTCATGGTGGACCGAGGTGATGAGGCGATTGGGAGGTGTTAGGGTACCGACCCTCTACAATGATGAGTTCTTCTTCTGGTGGGGCCAATAGGTGATAGCCCTGGATGACTACCCTTATGCAGGGATTGACTTCATAGGAGATTCATACATGCCATTGCCACCAGGTTTTTTCTACGGAGACATAGGTATGAAACAATTTTCAAATATATTTCATTTTTTTGTGGTTTTTAAAGAGAATAAAAAATGCAAATGTTTTTGGATGGTGTCAAGTATTTTAACAAAAAAAAATTGTTGTGCAAACGTAGGTCTGCGATGACCAGATGGATTCCCACGACACTGGTATAGGAACCAGGGGGATGAGCCAGTGAGAGGAGATGCAGAGAGAGTGATTCAAAATGTGCAAGGAATCCTATCTCGTTTTACGCATAGGATTCCCATGGTTCAGGTAGAGGATCTGCTTGAGGCGATGCAGCAATAGGTGGTGGATGTGCCCCGTGCATGGGTGCGACTCTTCCGACATCTTGAAAATGTCATAGTACGTTATCATGACATACATCTAGTGCCACACACGTAGATGTCATAGTCATTGTATTGATCGGTTGTATATGTATTTTGAGGGTGTGAGCCCCAATTTTGTACTATAACACCATATTTTTTGGACAAATGAAATATAAAAAGCATTAGTCTTCGACTTTACTTATATTACAATGTGTACATTACTGAATGTGTTTTCTTTACTTTATTTATGTCACAAATGCCAATCTAAAATATAATTAGAATATGCATTGGATACATAATTAGAACTTTTAGGTATGTGATTATAAGTAATAAAATAAAAATGTCATTCCAAAAGTAGTACCTGTAGGAATCATCAGAGTAGAGTAGGGTCTTGCACATGGTAACTGTCATTCAACTAACATACTACTAACTGGGAGTCTAGGAAAACTTATAAAGAACGAATACCATGTGAAATGGAATCACGTAAAATATTTATAACGATGTTATATTCAACCACATTATCTGTTGATTGCCCTAGAGAAACTCCATCTGAAGACACCAGTTGACCCTCGGGTGAGTAAACAACCCAAGCAAAAAAATCCAAGTTCTGTGTATGACTACTGGCATCGTCTGTGAATCCTAAGTAAACTAAAGACTCCATTGACATCTACCAACCAAGGGAAAACTCAATAAGAAAGGCAATGACACAAAGGAAAAGATATATACACTAAGATACACTAGTATACAAAGAGTTACACCCAAGCTTTGGGATCAAGTGTAATATATTTTCAAGTAGATCCCATTTCTGGGCTCATCCATCATATTCCATTCATAATGTTCTAATTCGTAGGCTCCTTTTTCTAAGACACATCACACGATATAAGGATTGTTTCACATGGGGTTGAACTTTCCTACCCCCAGTGGTTCTTTGGCTTGGTCATACAAGAGGACCAAGTCACCCAAAGTGTACTTTCAAGGACAGATAGAATTATCATACTAGACCTTTACACATCATTTATTCACTTCAATAGTTGTAGAGGCATCTTGACATTGCTCATCTAGACTCTCTAGGTGTATGAGGCGTTGTTCGAGATCATAAGTGTCAGGTAGGAGCTTAACTACCGGTCTAAGAGAAAGGATTTCACATTCAATAGGAAGAATCGACTCTAGACCGTGTACTAACTAAAAAGGAGAAAAATCGGTGGAAGTCTTAACTAAGGTTCAGTATGCCCAGAGCGTAGGGTTGACAGTTTTCTCAAAATGGTCTTGAGAGACTTGTTCATGGCCTCTACTTGTCCATTTTCCCAGGGATAGTAAGGTAAGGGGAAGAATGTCCATATTTAAACCTTAGTTTCGATGTTAACTCTTTCATCATTTCATGTTGAAGGTGACTTCCATGATTAATAGCAATCTCACTCAGGATTCTGAACCAAGCTATAATTTGATTGCACACAAAAAAAGAAACAATATTACGATCAGATTTAATTGTAGGCATGGCCTCTGCCCACATAGTAAAGTAGTCTACAACCATGATAATATGTTGATTTCCCCCAACCAAAGCTGGGTTGCAATCCAAAAAATCCACCCCCCACTTGGTGAAGGAATCGATGGTGATGACCGGGTGAAGAGGGGTTGGATGTGAGCACATCTTTCGAGTGAACACCTGGCAGGGGTGACACTTTTTGACCACTTCGACACAATCTTTAAAATTAGACAACCAAAAATAACCGGCTCGCAATATCTTATGGGTTGTTGTAAGCCCGGGTAGATGACCACCAAAAGCCCCGTTGTGACAATCATTAAGAATAGACTCAACCTCTTCGTGAGTCAAGAAATGATGCAAGATATTATCTATGCCTTGGTGATACAAAGTGTCACCGATGATAAGGTATTTCTTAGCTTGATACCATATATGTCGTTGATCATCTCTCAAAATATGTTGAGGCAACTTCAAGGTTTGAAGATAGATCCAAATGTCTCCATACCATGGGTCTGATGACGAGATAAGAAAAATGTGTTCATCTGCAAATGAATTGACATGAATAACATCCTCATCTAACCGATGGAAGTTTGATATTAAGTCGGAAAAAACTAGTGATTTCTTGGATTTTACCAAAACAAAATCGAGATCAAACACTTGCAAGATGACAATCCATTTATTATTTCCCCCCCCTATGATATGCCTAGTAAGGACATATTGAAATGGGATGACATCGACAACTACGATAGTTTTTCAAAGAAATATATAGTGTCATAATCTTTGAACTGCATGTATGGCGGCCAATGATAGCTTCTTAAAATGAGAGTACTTCAGTTCAGGGCCGACTAAGTTTCCACTAAGATATTAAACAACCTGCTCATGGAGCTCATCATCCTCCTGAACTAAAACCATACCAACCATCCCTTCGGATGCGGTGATATAAAGAAAGTAATCTCTACTGTAGTTTGGAGGATTCAGTAGAGGCATTGATACCAAGGCTTTCTTAAGAGAATCTAAGAATTCTTGGGCTCGCTTAGCCCATATAAACGGAGTGTCCTTCTTCAAGAGATGCATGAAACCCTTAGTAATATTGACATAGTTTACTATAAACCGACGTAAGAAATTAGCTTTCCCCTGTAAATCTTGAAGCTGTCGAATGTTGCACGGAGGAGGAAATCAAAGTATTGCCTCAACCTTTAAAGGATCCACTATGATCCCATTCTCATAAACTAATAATCCTAAAAGATGACCCGATCTAACATAAAAAAATGCACTTGTGATGGTTTAAACGGATGTGATAATACCAACATCTCTCAAAAACTAGCCGAAGGTAGGTAGAGTGATCCACTCTCTTACAAGAGTGAGCAGCGATATCATCGAGGTAAGATTCAAATATATGCTTAATATCATGAAAATCAAAGGTCATGGCTCAATGGAAGGTTCCTTCAACATTTTTAAGTCCCAAAAGCATTTTCCAGTATGGGAAAGTACCCCAAGGAAAAATAAATGCCATCTTATGTTGATCCTCGAGTTTAATCTAGATTTGGTTATATCCTAAAAATCCATCCATAAAATAAAAAACCTCACTTCCCGCACACTCATTGAGAATCTGATCAATGAAAGGTGTCAGGAATTTGTCTTTAGGACATGCCTTATTTAGGTCTCGAAAATCCATACACACATAGATGGTTCCTTTCTTCTTATTCACAAGAACGAGATTCGATACCCATTTAGTCAAGGGAACTGACTAGATAACACCCACATTAAGCAGTTTCTCCACCTGTACATTAATAGCATGGGCCTTCCTAAGATTAACATCTCTAAGTCATTGCCAAATAGGCTTAGCATTTGGGTAGGTTTTAATATCATGTTCGACAATGTGAAGGTTGATTCCTGGGATCTCGTCATATGACCAAGTGAATACATCAGGAAATTATTTGAAGAGCTTAGTGTAGATATGAATTTCTTCAGGCGAACAATTTTCATCGATATATACATTTTCAATTTTACCAGGAATGCGAGATATGTCTATCATGATGGTAGGAGAGATACTCTCCATGTTTCCTTCGACATAGATGTTGTGCGTATTTAGTGGAACTACAACATGACCAACTATCTCACTCAAGGTATATCTAAAATCATCTTGTTCGATCCTACTAAGCTCTGGGAGGAAGTAAGAGTAATGATGCATATCATCCCATGGACTATCAGAACCATTCATGGCCTCTAATATTGGTTCATATGAAGGTAAAGTATAATTGAGGCAATCATGTGAGAAAGATGATGAAGTGGCCCATATGGGCTGGAGAACATGATCCTCCTCATCCATCGGCGAGGAGACATAATATGGGTCAGCAGTAGAGTTGAGAACAACCTGATACACTATCTCTACCGTCGACAGTGGAATTTCCATTCCAATATGTGACCGACCTTCACAAGACATGGTCGGGGAAGGTAGGGTCCAAGGATTTTTAAAATACAAAGTGCTAAAAGGAATGGACCTCAATAACGGAGAATTCCTACTGGACATGGCATAGATATGATGAACTGGGGCCATGAAATCAAAGGTACCCATAAGGGAGGAATACATTCCGACACCAATATCCTCAGTTGTCGGCTGATAATTATTGATCAAAGGGATCGAAGGTCCAACCGATGCATTGGGGCTAGCGTGCGCAAAGGAAAACTGATCAATCATCACTATTCTCCCTTTGTGAGGAAAATATAAAGTACAAAAAATAGATGATACGACTATAGTCATAGCATAAGTCTAGTTACGCGCTAGTAACAAGTTATAGTCAAGGGGCACATCAACCACCTTGACATCCACCTCCATTGTATTTCCACCTAACTGGACCAGAAAGGTAGGAACAATACCATGGGGATGGAAAGAATGACCATCAAATGCAGTCAACATAGTCAGATATTGAGAGAGGGTTGGAGATCCAATGGATTTTGAATAGGTTAAGGACATCACACACGTTGCAATGCCTTCATCAATAATAGTACATTTTATGGTATACTTTGAGTAATAGACATGGGTTTGAAAGCCCATGTGGTAAGGAAAGCAAGGCTTCACATCCGTGACGTCGAACTTGATAACCTTAGAGCCACAAGGGTCTAGAGATCCTAACGTAGATAACAAGGAATTCCTCTGTGAAGGACACATCTTGAGTACCTCCAAAGTCGACATCGCACAAGGGGTTTGTCCTAGATATTCAACAATTGAGTAGTTATGGGAACTCTAGCATTAGGGTTGTGGGTATATCGTTTGAGTACTCCTTTCGAAATATGAGGTGGAGGATCTAGTTTTTCAATCTGTAAAGGTTTCTCTGGAGGAGTAGGAGACTGTACACCTGGAACAGCCTGTGAAGAATTGTAATTTCCAGACCCAGTGGCTACATTAATCTGAGACTTGACGATATTTATGTATAGATGATCACTTTCATGCGTTGGTGGGTTTTGATTTCCACTTGCCACATTTCCAGCATTAGAGGAGATTGAGGCCATGTGTTGATTATGCAAAAAAATATTATTCATCACAACAGGCGATAGAGATAATATCCTCGCAAATTCCTCGAGTTTGGGGCACAAGTGGGTAAGGTGATCATCAATACAAATCTTGCTAGGAAACTTCACCTTTCGCCTTTCATTCTTTCCCTCACCAACATTATTGTTTGATTTATCATTGTTAACTTTGTCCTTGGGTTTCTTATTATTATTCCTCCTACCCTTATGATTGTTACCATGTCCTTTCATTTTATTACCTCCTGATTGATGGTTACCTTTTGGGTTGTTTGACGACTATACAGAATGCACATCCGTCGACTGAGTGGGAGTGGAAGAAATAGATGAAGCTTGTCCTCCTACGGACTGGATTAGAGACAAATATTTCAACTGGTTTGTCACCAAGTCTGTATATTTAACATTTCCAGAGGCTATAATGCCATCGGCATGAGGCTCGCGCTTTTGTTTATGGTCGTAGTTTGACCTCGATGCGTTAGGATGAATTTTGTATAACATCCTGGACTGAGCATATATTAGATCTAACTATTGGGCTTTGAAAATTGCTTCTTCTTCAGATTTTATCCCTGATGTAGAAACATCCTTCGAAATATAAGGAAATAAAGACATAAGAAACCATTCCAACAGGAACTATGGAGGAATGTAGGCTTTGATTAACCTCTTCTATCTATGCCACTCTTGGATGTGATCCAAGATATGGGTTTCTTTGTCATTGCAGAGAGATGACAAAAGTTCTATGTCAGTATCATAACAAACCGGTAATTGGAAGTGGTTGAGGAAGACTAAAACCATCTGATTAAAATTCCCGTACGTTGCCCCCGGTAGCTCTATGTACCATTTTGTTTCTACCCCCATGAGGGTGTGTTGAAACAATATTAAACAAATAGAATCATCATTAAGGGAATTGGAAGAGCACCAAAGATGAAAAGTAGTGACGTGATCACCAGGATCCTCACTAGTCTTTCCCTCGAATTTTAGAATATCCGAAGGAAGCTTGGTGGGGATGGGGGGCCATGTCAGGTCATGACACACCAGGTCATTCATTAATCTTTACAAGTTTGGAAAAATTAATCATGTCTAGAAAGGGAATTTGGGGTTGTGACATCTAGCCCCAAGCTCATGAGAAAGATTGATGTTGGGGAATTGCAGCCCATCCAGGGTTTTGGTATGCACCATGGCCTTGTCTGGAATTGTAAAACCCCCCTCCAAACTGATTTAGAAGGCGTTTGTTGGGGGCCATTCCAGTAGGAATGTTATGATGAGGGTTGTAAATATTTCCTCCAGCTAGAGTAACTCTAGGTTGGGGGTTGCCCAAAGTATGAAACTAAACTCCCCCGGGTGGAAATCTACAGGATAGAGGTGGATTCGTCATTCAAAACATGTTGGTCAGAATCGGTGTGGAGGAGGTAGGTGTAAAGGACAAAACATAATCCGTAGCTTGTCCACCTGGTTTATTTCTCCATCTAGGAGCATTAAGACTAGGATTAGACCCGGGGTGAAAAGGAAGTCAGATTCCAACCGTAGGATTCGTTTGGGGAATATGAGCACCACCAAACTAGAGTGGAATATGTGGAGGAGACATTCCACCAAGTCCAATACTAGGATTCAGATTAGATGCTAGAATGGAGGATGAAATTTGTGATGTGAAATTTGGAATACCATAATAGAAAGGGCTAGAGACTAAAGGGATGGACTGAGTATTGTATCCCAGGGAACTAAAAAGACACCTAAAATGGTTCATTGCTATGGTTTGAGTATTAACTACAAGCCAGACAAGAGTGATTAGGTGAAACTCCAACACTATAACTGTAGTGGTCGAAGGCATAGAAGGAGTTCCATTAACTACAGTAGGTATGGGAGTCAAAGGACTCCCAATATATTTCTGACTTGACTCAGTACTCATAATTGTATGATCACAAGTCTGGTAGATGGAGGTGTGTGTACCACATTTGATAACTTTATTCCTTTTACAAGGCAAAGACTCAATATGTGGTGGTAACTTCAACAAACAGCGAGACCTATGACAAAGAGGGTCTAGCTCCATGATGACCCAAGACTTGAGATATAGAAACAAATCGTAAGGCCAACTGACAATCAAAGAGCACACCAAAATAAACAAAAATGCCAATATGCACACAAATAGGATAAAGTGTCTTAAAAGGGGCCTCCCTCACTAAAGTAGGTATGCCTCACCCAAGAGGGGCCTGAGATTCCCTTTAAAATATCGTAGGTGTCATAATTAGTTATAAGGGCCCTCGTGGGCTTAGCAACACAGTCGGTCAGACCCCCCTAGAGAGGTAATCCTCCAACCCTTATCTGACTAGGGATGATTTTAAGGATGGAAATTTATCTCAAAATGTAGAAACCTTGGTGAATATTACTAGTCCTTAATATGTAAACTATAAAATATTTGGTGATATCTTTGTAAACATATTCAAATTTGTAAGGATTTTATATAGTTTATGTAAAATTTTGTCTACTTTAAAGCTCAAATAATTTTAATCTATAGAATTTGGGCGAAACAGTTTTAGAAAAAATGAAAATTGGCGAATCTTTTTTGGGGGAAAAGAATGGAAAATTAGCCCATCTGCGAAATTTATCCCCCTAAATCATCTATATATCTAACTTAGGGTACCTCCAGAATAACCCCTGCAAGTAACCTATGTGGCTACCTATGTCGAGTAACTAAAGCCACCACGATATAAACAATGTGCAGGCGAACAATCGTAAGTCAGGTCCACCATATGGGTAGGGTAACAAAGCCCAAAATCTCAAAAGCACTGCCTCTCACAGAGGTAAAGGTACTAACAAGACCCCCATATACAAATAGATCCCCATAAATATCTCTGACGCTAATAAGGTATTGGAGGGATATCTCCACAACCAACTTCCCGTGACCTCGTGCTTAACTACGATTTGAGTGGAGCCTCCCAACGTCACCAATTATACAATGTATTTCACCACTCCCTTAGTCAGACACATATGTTGAGTTTAATAGGCTTGGAGAAGTTTACTCACAAAATCCTATTCCAAGGCTCTAAATCTTAATCTAGTTTGTGCACCCTGAAAAATAAAATCCTTTCTAGTCAATTTTAAATTTATTAGTGTTACTTTTAGTGGCTTTGTTTACTCAAAATATGTGGTCATGAAACTGATGACGTTGTGACTCAACAAGTAAAAGAAATGAATATGAATATAATGCAAAGTCCTAACTTCAATTCTCAACAATTGATTAGATTTTCAAAATGCAACTTTCAATTCAACTCTGCAATTTCAAATAAGATGCAATCTTTCCATACATCTATTAAGATCAATGATAATAACCCAAAAGATAAAATGCCAACATGAAAAATGAATATTTTTTGTATTTTTAATATAAAGAAATGAAAATGCAAGGACTGAACAACAACTTGATATATAAACCCTACTATAAGCAAAAAGAGACAAACCAAGAAGGATATCAAGAAGAAAACACCCATCCCAATATGCAAGGACAACCGATGAAAAATATGATGAGAAAGAAAAAACGCTTGAAAATTCAACCAAAGAAAGGTTTCCTATCACTCTGCATGCACTTAAAAGTTATGACAAAGACCCAAGAAGACTCAAAAATCATCAAAACTTACCCAACAAACACCAAACTCATCAATCAAGAAAACAAGGATGATGTACACGACTGTTCAAGCAAAAAATGCGTATGTACGTGCCCTATAGAACAACAACTAACGTATGTACATGTCTGTCAAGGGAAAAACTGTGTATATGTGTTAAAATGCTTCTAAATTAAGGATAAGGCCAAGAAACATAGACTCAAAATGAAAATAGGTTGTCAAGCAATTAGACGACAATAAAACTCAAGCTAACTGAGAGAAATCAATGGAGAAAAACACTCCAAGCCCCCAAAAGAAGATTTTTTCCCTAGTATGGTCACCAATTCTGTTATGAGGAAAATCACTCTATGGCATGGGGTAAACCACAACTGACAGAATGACTGCATAAATCAACTCTAGTCTCAAGTATGTTTTATAAACAAAGATTATAACAAGACAAGATACATAGCCTACCTCATTCGGACGTTCAAAAAAGACCATCGTTGAGCACTCAACTCAAAGCTATATACCTGCAACTTGTCCTCAACAACCAAGATACACAAGCATACGGTGATAATATATATAATTAGCACATATAATAGCATAATCCATCAATATTCATAACAAATATTCCCATGGAATAACAATTTAAATATTTGCAAGACATTTATTAGACAAGAAAAGAGTATTTCTATTAAAATATGATCAACAGAGTTGTATGAATGGAAAAATTCTATGTTGGCACGTCTCATAACCGAGAAACTAAGTCCCTTCCAGCTAGGCCTCCACCACTTCAATCCTCCACCAAAGGAAATCTCATATAAGAGAGACAATGAGGTTCTCCATCAAAGAGGGAAGAGATTGGGGGTTGAAGAATGTGTTTAGACTTAAAAGGACAAAGGGATGCAGACTCAATATGAAGTGAATAATTTCTCTAGAGTAACTTTTCTCTCAAAGTTGAATTCTTTATCTCTTCCATCGCCATGGATATGGCCCATTTATAGCCTTCAAATGGAACTGAAGGGTCGAGTCAGAACGTTTCTAGTATATGGAAGGTCAAGGATCATGGATCTCATGATGTGACATGGAAACTCGACACCATTTTTTAATTTTGGGCACAAAAACTGATGTACACAGGTTGTAATGGTGCAACCTGCGTATGCACATGCTGTATAGTTGTTAGGGCATGCATGTGTGGAAAAATATGATTTTTATCTCTAGGAATTGCAAAAAGGGACTTCAAGTCTGCATAGGTAAATGAAAAAGGCCTTCTGAGCAAGTTGTATGGGGTGAGGCAAATCCTGCTATAACAATTATCATTAAAAGAATTGACTATACTCTCACATATGTGATTGCAACAAACACAATAATTGACTTGTCAAGCAATAATTTTATAGGAGCAATCCCTACAAGCATATGGAGTCTAAGTAGCCTGTGGTTGTTGAATTTATCTAAGAACCAATTGGAAGGGAATATACCTACATCACTCAGTGATATATCTACTCTAGAATAGTTGGACTTGGCGAAACAAAATTTGATTGGAGAGATTCCTCAAGAGATCTCTAAATTGTCAATGTATGTGGTTTTTGATGTTTCATTTAATAGCTTATGTGGCCCAATCCCAACAGGGATGCAATTTTCTACTTTCAGTGTAGCATCATTTCAAAAGAATAAGTGCTTACAGGGGTGTCCTTTGAGTGGGCTCTAGGATTGATCCCTAGAGGCGATATTTTTATGCATAGATCACTCAATCCAGCCATGTCACGATGGACCAAGGTGATGAGGTGATTGGGAGGTGTTAGGGTATCGATCCCCTATAATGATGAGTTCTTCTTATGATGGTGCCAACAAGTGATAGCCCTACATGACTACCCTTATGCTAAGATCAACATCATAGGATATCCATACATGCCATTGCCACCAGGTTTTTCCTACAGAGATATAGGTATGAAACAATTTTCAAATATATCTCATTTTTTTGTGGTTTTTAAAGAGAATAAAAAACACAAATGGTTTTGGATGGTGTCAAGTATTTTAACAAAAAAAAATTTTTGTGCATACATAGGTCCTCAATGACTAGATGGATTCTCACGACACGGGTATAGGAAATGGGGTGATGAGCCAGTGAGAGGAGATTCAGAGAGAGTGCTTCAAAATGTGTAGGGAATCCTATCTCATTTGATGCATAGGATTCCCATGGTTTAGGTAGAGGATCTGCTTGAGGCGATGCAGCAGCAGCTGGTGGGTGTGGCCCGTGCATGGGTGCGACTCTTCTGGCATCTTGTGATGCAGGAGCATCCACACCTCATCAAGCGAGCCAGCGCGTGGAGCAGGGAAAGACAGCTGGACAAGATAACAAACTTCTTTTTGAATTTTACCTTGATATTGGCTGCGCCAAGCATTAATGAGTTAATGTAATGAAGCGCACTTGTATTGTATAGTAGATAGGAAGGCATTTATTAGTTTTAATGCTATTAGATAGAAATTAATTGTAGATTTGATAGTGGTGAAATTCGAGAGGGTAAACGGAATATAGGCACCCTCCTTTGTATCATTGTAACATTAGCATGCAGAGCATTCAGCATTAGCATTCAGGAGCAAGAAGAGCAGAGCAGAGAGCTTGTGAAGAATCCCCATGTATAGACATTGAATTAATAGAAAGCTTGATTCAATTCCATGGCTGTGATTATTCTCTCTGTGTTGTTGATATTATGCAGTTGCATATTTGCTTCCTATTATGATTTTGTTTTAGATGTTGTATATGTGATTTCATGGTAGGTTCAAAATCTGTGAGAGGGGTGAGAATAAGTTTCATTTGTTTCTCTGTTTGAGCCAGGATATTCCTGCATAGAGTGCAGTTGAATTCCTCCGCATAGAGTGCGTTGAGGTGGCTAGACAGTTGAACTCTTATTCTCATCTGCCCAGAGTTGTGTTAGGTTATTCTAACTGTGTTGGTAAAGTGCAGATCGGATTGAAATCTCAGTAGCAAGTCTGAGAAGGGGAAGGCCGGGGTTGCCTGTGACTGAGAGTGCACAAGACCTGGAAGATTGCAGCACTGTTGAGAGTTGTTGAAAGTCGAGTACAGGGAGCGTGTTCGAGGGATCTTGGAGGAGATAAAGAAATTAAGCTTAGGAGGAATAGTTCCTCATGCATATTGTGGGAACAGGCCTAGGTGAGATTTGAACCCAAGAGAAGCCGTCGAGTGGAAATAGTGAAGTTCCACTGATCGTGGGATCTCGGAGAAGCTGTGGGGCAGAAGGAATTCAAGAGGAAGAGAATCGATGACTTGAAATCGCTGCATAGAGTCGTGAATTCCAGAGGATCGTTGGATCATGGGGAAGCTACGGGAAAGTTAACCCTTGAGCGCAGGAAGGGTCAAAGCCCATCGAGGTTCGGCGTTCGGCGTTGCCGAGACAAGAGTGTCATGGGTATTGAAATCATGATTCGCGATTCCCCGATTTAATCAAAGCCGTCGATCGGGGCAGGGACAGGTGGCGTGCTGTCGTAGTTCAGGGTTCCGGGGGTTGTGTTGCATGAGACCCATGAGAACGTAACTGCCGATTTCCCGATAGGGAAATTCCCGACGGGTGGAAGCATTGACTGTTTGACCATCGAGGTTTGGGGAATTGAGAGACCCGACATCGTGAGTGTCGAACTCGTGAATCTGCAAGTTTCGATTTCCCGATACGTGAAAGGGGAGATCACCAAGGATCCACTGTGGGTACTCCCGAGGGGAGTTGGAAGAGCTTTGAATCTTCGGGCCGAGTTGTTGAAGGTCCTGGTAGAAGCGGCTGTTCATTGAGGGACAGTTGCAATCAAGTGGTATCAGAGCGGGTTTGAGTTCTCTTTGTTCAGGAAGCAAGGAGAAGTGGATTTTACACCATGCTGCCGAGAAGGGAGAGGCAGTCGCCTGATCTTGAAGATAGGGATGCCTGAAGAAGGGGTAGACCAGCAGGTAACCCAGAGATAGAGCGCCAGATGCGAGATCTCCGAGCAAGGCTTGAGGAGATGGAGACTGTGCAGAGACGCGGAGCTGGTGCGGGAGAGTTCAATGATTTCAAAGTGGAGGAGGAAGCTGGACATGATGCTGAAGAGGTCATTGCGGAAGACGCATCAACCGAACGGTTGATCAGAGCCATTTCGAGGATGAGCTTGAAGACAAAAATGGACATTCCCGTCTACGAGGGAAGTCTAAATGCAGAGGAGTTACTGGATTGGATCCGAGCACTCGACACCTACTTTGATTATGAGGATATCTAAGAGGACAAGAAGGTAAGGCACGCTGTCACGAAGCTGAAAGGACATGCAGCCTTATGGTGGGATGAGTTGCAGGCGGATAGGTGCTGTAAAGGCAAACAGAAAATCAAGAGCTGGGACAGGATGATCGCTAAGATGAAAGCGAAATTCATCCCCAGAGATTACCAGATCACACTGTTCAGGCGGATGTAGAACCTGAGACAGAAGTTGATGACGGTGAAGGAGTACACCGAGGAGTTTTATAGGCTCAACATTCAAGCAGGCCATCGGGAGAGTGATGACGAGAAGGTGGCGAGATAACTGAATGGGTTGAGGTATGACATTCAGGACAAGTTAAGAATGGTTACCATCCAAACAGTTGAGGATGCATACCAGATGGCTTTAAAAGCCGAAGAGAAGCTGAGCCGTAAGCAAGGACAGCGAGGGAAAGGCAGAAGCTAGCCAAGAGGCAAAGCAGTTTCCCAAGAGAGAACCCAAAAGCCCGAGGAGGAATGGAAGAGGCCTCAGGGAAAAGCTGAGAGAGGTGGAACCTCACAGCAAAGGCAGAAATATGCTGAGCCGAGGAGACAGCAAGCCGATCAGCAGGGGGATTATGCTGATGCCAACACATTTCCTCGTACCCGAGGTAGAGGAAGAGGCCGAGGAGGAGTTATCACATGTTTTACATGTGGGAAAGACGAACATAAAGCCGTGGACTGTCCAGAGAGGAAAATGGACAGAGGAAAAGCTCACGTCGCTGAGGCGCAGAGGCGCGATGTTGAATATGAAGACACTGGAAGTGGGAAGTCATTGACAGTGCAAAAAGTTCTCTTGAAACCTGAGAAGGTGGTGGAGGACGCAGCGCAAAGATGCAGACTGTTCAGAACGACTTGCAAGACCAAGGGCTGGAAATGCAAGGTCATCGTGGACAGCGGGAGCACCGATAATCTCGTTTCAACCGAGATAGTGGAAAAGCTGGAGCTGGAGACAAACAAGCACCCGAGTCCATAAAAAGTGTCATGGCTGCAAAAAGGACACCAAGTAAGTGTTACAAAACAATGCTTGGTTGAATTTAAAATGGGTAATTATAAGGATAAAATTCTGTGTGATGTCATTCCCATGGATGTCTGTCATGTATTATTGGGTAGACCATGGCAGTTTGACAGAAATGTTGTTCATGATGGGAGGATGAACACATACACCTTGGAGAAGGATGGGAAAACACACACAATGATGTCGATATAAGATAAGGAAGTAAATTCTGAAGTGAGCAGCATGATACTTCTCATGAGTGGGAAAGAGCTTCTCATGGAGATGGAGAAGAATGAAGATCCACAGTTCTTTGTTGTCAGGAAGCCGAGAATTTTCCTGACAAGCACAAGAGTGGACGACTTGCTGGAGGAAATTCGGGAACTGCTGGAAGAGTTCGCTGATATCATCGTGGACGAACTACCTCGTTCGTTGCCACCAATGCGGAGTGTGAGTCACCACATCGACCTCATACCGGGAGCCAGTTTGCCGAATAAGGCAGTGTACAGGTTGACACCTCAGGAGAATGAGGAAGTGAAGAGGCAGGTACAGGATCTGCTGGATAAGGGACTGGTCAGAGAGAGTCTGAGTCCGTGTGCCGTTCCAACGGTACTGAGCCCGAAGAAGGATGGAGGCTGGAGGATGTGTATAGACTCCAGGGCGATAAATAAGATCACCATCAGGTACAGGTTTCCACTGCCGATAATGGACGACTTGATGGATTGCCTAAGTGGGGCAAATTATTCTTCGAAGATTGATCTCAAGAATGGATACCATCAGATCCGAATGAGAGAAGGAGATGAATGGAAGACAACATTCAAGACAAATGAAGGTTTGTACGAATGGATGGTCATGCCATTTGGGTTAACAAACACGCCGAGCACATTTATGCGGCTGATGAATGAAGTCCTGAGGGAATTCATTGGCAAGTTTGTGGTCGTGTATCTGGACGACATATTAATTTTCAGCAAGGCCAAGGCTGAACACTTGAGGCATTTAGCCACAGTGATGAGAAGACTGCTTGAAGAAGTGTTCATTTATGCAGACAGAGCTCATTTATTTGGGTTTTGTAATCTCGATGAATGAGTTAAAGATGGATCCTGAGAAGGTTGAAGTAATCAGGAATTGGCCATCACCGAGAAATATTTTTGAGGTAAGGAGCTTCCATGGATTAGCTAGTTTCTACAGGAAGTTCATTCGAAACTTCAGTGGAATTAGCACCGCAATGATGGACACCGTGAAGAAGCGGCATAAGGTTTTTCACTGGACAGCAGAGGCTAAGAAGAGCTTCAATCTGTTGAAGTGCAAGATAACAGAGCAGCCAGTGTTAGTGCTGCCTGATTTTTAGAAAACCTTCCAGGTGAAGTGTGATGCCAGTGGGTATGCTGTTGGAGGGGTCCTGAGTCAGGATGATAGACCTGTGGCATATTTCAGTGAGAAGTTGGATGATGCAAAATTGAAATACTCCACATACGATAAAGAGTTCTATGCCATAATACAGGCATTGAAAAAATGGAGGCATTACTTGATACCCAAAGAATTCATTTTGTACAGCGACAATCATGCATTACAGTTTGTAAGTCAGCAGGAGAAGCTGAATCAAAAGCATGCAAAATGGGTAGAATATATGCAAAATTTCACATTCGTGATCAAACACATTTTGGGGACTGCTAACAAAGTGGTTGATGCTTTGAGAAGGAAATGTTTGATGCTGCAGGAGTTCAGAGTCAAGACCTTGGGTTTTGAAAATTTGAAGGATATGTATGCTGGAGATGCAGATTTTGGGGAAGCTTATGAAGCAACTGAGAATCCAGTTCTCAGAGACAGGAGTCCCTGGATAGACTACCTGATACAGGATGGATTTTTGTTTAAAGGCAATCAACTATGTATTCCAGATTGCTCCATGAGGGAGAATTTGGTGAGGGAAAAGCATAGCGGAGGCTTAGAAGGTCATTTTGGACATGACAAGACATTCGCAAAGCTGAGCGAATCATATTTTTGGCGGGGAATGTGCACAGATGTGAAGAAGTTTGTTGACAGGTGCAGGATATGTCAACATGCAAAGGGCCGAAAGCAGAACACAGGATTCTATCAGCCGTTACCCATACCTGAGAGGCCATGGGAAGCCATTAGTATGGATTTTGTGTTGGGTTTGCCGAGAACGCAGAGAGGAGTGGATTCCATTTTTGTAGTGGTGGACAGGTTCTCGAAAATGGCACATTTTATTCCGTGTCATAAGACCAGCGATGCAACGCACATCGCAAACTTGTTTTTCAAAGAGATTGTGCGATTGCATGGGTTGCCGAGAAGCATAGTCTCGGATAGGGATACGAAGTTCATAGGTCACTTTTGGAGGATGCTATGGAAGAAGCTGGGGACAAATTTGGCTTTTAGCTCAGCATACCATCCGTAGACAGATGGACAGACCGAGGTGGTGAATAGGAGCCTTGGAGACTTATTGAGGGGCTTGGTGACAGAGAACCATAGCAGTTGGGACTAGATTTTACCATAGGCAGAATTCACGTACAATGATTCTGTGAATCGAAGTATAGGTAAGAGCTCGTTTCAAATTTTGTATGGGACACAGCTGAGAGGAGTTTCTGAGCTCAGGGAGTCAGAACAGGCTGAAACTAGCAGCGCGAGGGCTGAAGAGTTCACTGAAGCGATGCAAGAACTTCACGCAGAGGTGAAGCAGCGACTGCAGAAGTCCAATCAGGAGTATAAGCGTAGAGCCGATCAGAGAAAGAGGCAGCTTCAGTTTGAAGTTGGAGATATGGTTCTAGTGCATCTGAGGAAGGAAAGGTTCTCGAGGGGAACATATAACAAGCTCAAGATGAAGAAAATTGGGCCGTGCAAAATCCTGAAGAAATTCGAGGAGAACGCATATGAGCTTGAGTTGCCAGAGGGCATCGGGATATCTCTGATTTTTAATATTTCGGATTTATACCCCTACAGGGATGAAGAAGCAGAGACTGGGACTGAGGAACCAGTGATTCAGTGGCAGAAACAATTACCAGTTGCACAGAAGCCTCAGATGGAGTACATACTGGATAAGAGAGTAGGAAGGAAGACCAGGAGAAAACAACACTTTGAATACCTGGTAAAATGGAAGAACCACCCAGTGGAGGATGCCAGCTGGGAGACAGAGGCAGAAATTCAGAAGCATGGGAAGACTATGCAAGAGCTCATAGACAGGAGTCCATGAAATCTTTTGAGCTGAGGAGTATGATGTAGGAGCATCCACACCTCATCAAGCGAGCCAGTGCGTGGAGCAGGTAAAGACAACTGGACAAACCAACAAACTTCTTTTTGAATTTTACCTTGATATTGGTTGTGCCAAGCATTAATGAGTTAATGTAATGAATCGCACTTGTATTGTATAGTATATAGGAAGGCATTTATTAGTTTTAATGTTGTTAGATAGAAATTAATTGTAGATTTGATAGTGGTGAAATTCGAGAGGGTAAACGGATTATAGGCACCCTCCTTTGTATCATTGTAACATTAGCATGCAGAGCATTCAGCATTAGCATTCAGGAGCAAGAAGAGCAGAGCAGAGAGCTTGTGAAGAATCCCCATGTATAGACATTGAATTGATAGAAAAGCTTGATTCAATTCCATGGCTGTGATTATTCTCTCTGTGTTGTTGATATTATGCAGTTGCATATTTGCTTCCTGTTATGATTTTGTTTTAGATGATGTATATGTGATTTCATGGTAGGTTCAAAATCTGTGAGAGGGACGAGAATAATTTTCATTTGTTTCTCTGTTTGAGCCAGGAGATTCCTGCATAGAGTGCAGTTGAATTCCTCCGCATAGAGTGCGTTGAGGTGGCTAGACAGTTGAACTCTTATTCTCATCTACCCAGAGTTGTGTTAGGTTATTATAACTGTGCTGGTAAAGTGTAGATCGGATTGAAATCTCAGTAGAAAGTCTAAGAAGGAGAAGTTCGGGGTTGCCTGTGACTGAGAGTGCACAGGACCCGGAAGATTGCAACACTGTTGAGAGTTGTTGAAAGTCGAGTACAGGGAGCGTGTTCGAGGGATCTTGGAGGAGATAGAGAAATTAAGCTCAGGAGGAATAGTTCCTCATGCATATTGTGGGAACAGGCCTGGGCGATATTTGAACCCAAGAGAAGACGTCGAGTGGAAATCGTGAAGTTCCGTTGATCGTGGGATCTCGGAGAAGCTGTGGGGCAATAGGAATTCAAGAGGAAGAGAATCAATGACTTGAAATCACTACGTAGAGTTGTGAATTCCCATGGATCGTTGGATCGTGGGGAAGATATGGGAAAGTTAACCCTTGACCACAGGAAGGGTCAAAGCCCATCGGGGTTCAGCGTTCAGCGTTTGTCGAGACAAGAGTGTCACGGGTATTGAAATCGTGATTCGCGATTCCCCGATTTAATCGGAGCCGTCGATCGGGGCAAGGACAGGTGGCATGCTATCGTAGTTCAGGGTTCCGGAGTTTGTGTTGCATGAGACCCACGAGAACGTAACTGTTGATTTCCTGATAGGGAAATTCCCAACGGGTGGAAGCGTTGACTGTTTGATCATCGGGATTCGGGGAATTGAGAGACCCGACCTCATGAGTGTCGAACTCGCGAATCTGCGAGTTCCGATTTCCCGATACGCGAAATGGGAGATCGCCGAGGATCCACTGTGGGTACTCCCGAGGGGAGTTAGAAGAGCTTTGACTCTTCGGGCCAAGTTGTTGAAGGTCCTGGTAGAAGCGGCTGTTCATTGAGGGACAGTTGCAATCATATTGAAAATTTCATAGTATGTTATCATGACATACATCTGGTGCCACATGCGTATATGTCATGTTCATTGTATCGATCGGTTGTATATGTATTTTGAAGGTGTGAGCCCCAATTTTGTACTATAACACCATATTTTTTAGAGAAATGAAATATAAAAAACACTAGTCTTCAGCTTTACTTATATTACAATGTGTACATTGTTGAATGTGTTTTCTTTACTTTAGTTATTTCGCAAATGCCAATCTAAAATATAATTAGAATATGCATCAGATACATAATTAGAACTTCTAGGTATGTGATTATAAGTAATAAAATCAAAATGTCGCTCCAAAAGTCGTACCTGTAGGGATCGTCAGAGTAGAGTAGGGTCTCGCACATGGTAACTGTCGTTCAACTGACATACAACTAACTGGGAGTCCAGGAAAACTTCTAAAGAATGAATACTATGTGAAATGGCATCGCGTAAAATATTTATAATGACGTTATATTTAGCCACATTATCTGTTGATTGCCCTAGAGAAATGCCATCTGAAGACACCAGTTGACCCTCGGGTGAGTAAAAAACCCAAGGGATGAAATCCGAGTTCCATGTATGACTACTAGAAACATCTGCAAATCCTAAGTAAACTGAAGACTCCATTGACATCTACCAGCCAAGGGAAAACACGATAAGCAAGGCGATGACACAAAGGAAAAGATATATACACTAAGATACACTAGTATACAAAGAGTTACACCCAAGATTTGGGCTCAAGCTTAATATCTTTTCAAGTAGAGCCCATTTCTAGGCTCATCCATCATATTCCCTTCATAATGTTCTAATTCATAGGATCCTTTTTCTAAGACACATCACATGATATAAGGATTGTTTCACATGGGGTTGAACTTTCCTACCCCTAGTGGTTCTTTGTCTTAGTCATACAAGAGGACCAAGTCACCCAAAGTGTATTGTCAAGGAAAGATAGACTTATCATACTAGACCTTGACACGTCATTTATTTGCTTCAATAGTCGTAGAGGCATCTCGACGTTGCTCATCTAGACTCTCTAGGTGTACGAGGCGTTGTTCGAGATCATAAGTGTCAGGTAGGAGCTTAATTACCAGTCTAAGAGAAGGGATTTTACATTCAATAGGAAGAATCGACTCCACACCATGTACTAACTGAAAAGGAGAAAAACTGGTGGAAGTCTTAACTGAGGTTCGGTATGCCCAGAGCGTAGGGTTGACAGTTTTCTCAAAATGGTCTTGAGAGACTTGTTCACGACCTCTCCTTGTCCATTTTCCTGGGGATAGTAAGGGGAAGAATGGATATATTTAAACCTCAGTTTCAATGTTAACTCTTTCATCATTTCATTCTGAAGGTGACTTCCATGATCAGTAACAATCTCACTCGGGATTCTGAACTGAGCTATAATTTGATTGCACACAAAAAAAGCTGCAATATTATCATCGGATTTAATTGTAGGCATGGTCTCTACCCACATAGTAAATTAGTCTACAACCACGATAATATGTTGATTCCCCTTAGCCGAAGCTGGGTTGAAATCCAAAAAATCCACCCCCCAGTTGGTGAAGGAACCGACGGTGATGACTAGGTGAAGAGGTGTTGGATGTGAGAACATCTTTCGAGTGAACACTTGGAAGGGGTGACACTTCTTGACCACTTCAACACAATCTTTAAAATTAGACAACCAAAAATAATGATTTCACAATATCTTTTGGGTTGTCACAAGCCCGGGTAGATAACCACCAAAATACCAGCTATGACGGTCATTAAGAATAGACTCAACCTATTTGTGAGTCAAGAAATGATGCAAGATATTATCTACGCCTCGACGATACAAAGTGTCGCCAACGATAAGGTATTTCTTAGCTTGATATTGTATATGTCGTCGATCATATCTCGAAAGATGTTGAGGGAACTTCAAGGTTTGAATATATATCAAAATGTCTCCATACCATGGGTTCGATGATGAGATAAGGAAAATGTGTTCATCTGCAAATGAATTGACATGAATAATGTCCTCATCTAACTGATGGAAGTTTGATATTAACTCAAAAAAACTAGCGATTTCTTGGATTTTTCCAAAGATAAATCGAGATCAAACTCTTGCAAGATGAAAATCCATTTATTATATTCCCCCCCTATGATATGCCTAGTAAGGACATATTGAAATGGGTTGACATCGACAACTACGGTAGTTTTGCAAAGAAATATATAGTGTCATAATATTTGAACCGCGTGTACAGTGGCCAAGGCTATCTTCTCAACATGAGAGTACTTGAGTTTAGGGCTGACTAAGTTTTGACTAAGATAATAAATGACGTGCTCATGGAGCTCATCATCCTCCTGAACTAAAACCATGCCAACCATCCCTTTGGATGGGGCGATATAAAGCAAGTAATCTCTACTGTAGTCTGGAGGATTTAGTAGAGGCATTGATACCAAGGTTTTCTTAAGAGAATTTAAGGATTCTTGGGCTCTCTCAACACATATAAACGGAGTGTCCTTCTTCAAGAGATGCATGAAACCTTTAGTAATATTGGCATAGTTTACTATAAACCGACGTAAGAAGTTAGCTTTCCCTTGTAAATCTTGAAGCTGACGAATGTTGCGCGGAGGAGGAAATCAAAGTATTGCCTGAACCTTTAAAGGATCCACCATGATCCCAGTCTCATAAACTAAGAATACTAAAATATGACCCAATCTAATGAAAAAAATGTTCTTCTGATGGTTTAAACGGATGTGATAATATCGACATCTCTCAAAAACTAGTTGAAGGTAGGTAGAGTGACCCACTCTCTTACAAGAGTGAGTAGCAATATCATCGAGGTAAGATTCGAATAATATCGTGAAAATCAAAGGTCATGGCTCATTGGAAGGTTCCTTCAACATTTTTAAGTCCCAAAGGCATTTTCCAGTATGGGAAAGTACGCTAAGGAAAAATAAATTCCATCTTATGTTGATCCTCGGGTTTAATCTAGATTTGGTTGTATCCTGAAAATCCATCCATAAAATAAAAAACCTCACTTCCCGCACACTCATCGAGAATCTGATCAATGAAAGGTGTCAGGAATTTGTCTTTAGGACATGCCTTATTTAGGTCTTGAAAATCCATACACACACAGATGGTTGCTTTCTTCTTATTCACGGGAACAAGATTGGATACCCATTCAGTCTAGGGAACCGAGTAGATAAAACCCGCATTAAGCAGTTTCTCCACCTGTACCTTAATAGCATGGGCCTTCCTAGGATTAACATCTCTAAGTCATTTCCGAATAGGCTTAGCATCTGGGTATGTTTTAATCTCATGTTCAACAATGTGAGGGTTGATTCCTAGGATCTCTTCATATGACCAAGTGAATACATCACGAAATTATTTGAAGAGCTCGCTGTAGATCTGAATTTCTTTAGGCGAACAATTTGCATCGATATATACATTTTCAATTTTACCAGGAATGCGAGATATGTCTATCATGATGGTAGGAGAGATACTCTCCATGTTTCCTTTGACATAAATGTCATGCGTATCTAGTGGAACTATGACATGACCAACTATCTCACTCAAGGTATATCTAAAATCATCTTGTTCGATCCTACTAAGCTCTGGGAGGAAGTAAGAGCGATGATGCATATCATCCCATGGACTATCAGAACCATTCATGGCCTCTAATATTGTTTCATATGAAGGTAAAGTATAATCGAGGAAATCATGTGAGCAAGACGATGAAGTGGCCCATATGGGCTGGAGAACAGGACCCTCCTCGTCCGTCGACGAGGAGACATAATATGGGTCTGCAGTAGAGATGAGAACAACCTGATACACTATCTCTACCACCGATAGTGGAATTTCCATTTCAATATGTGACTAACCTTCACAAGACATGGTCAGGGAAGGTAGGGTCCAAGCATCATTAAAATATGAAGTGCAAAAAGGAATGGACCTCAATAATGAAGAATAACTACTGGACATGGCATAGATATGATGAATTGGGGCCATGAAATCAAAGGTACCCATAAGGGAGGAATACATTTTGACACCAATATCCTCAATTGTTAGCTGAGAATTGTTGATCACGGGGATCAAAGGTCCAACAGATGCATTGGGGCTAGCGTGCACAAAGGACAACTAATAAATCATCACTATTTTCCCTTCGTGAGGAAAATATAAAGTATGGAAAATAGACAATATGATTGCAGTCATAGCATAAGTCCATTTACGCCCTAGTAACAAGTTATAGTCAAGGGGCACATCAACCACCTTGACATCCACCTCCATTGTATTTCCACCTAACTGGACCAGAAAGGTAGGAAGAATACCATGGGGATGGAAAGAATGACCATCAAATGCAGTCAACATAGTCGGAGATTGAGAGAGGGTTGGAGAGCCAATGACTATCCAATAGGTTAGGGACATCACACACGTTGCAATGCCTTCATCAATAATAGTAAATTTGATGGTATACTTTGAGTAATCGACATGGGTTTTAAGGCCCATGTGGTAAGGCAAGCAAGGCTTCACATCCGTGACGTCGAACTTGATAACCTTAGAGCCACAATGGTCTAGAGATTCTAATGCAGATAACAAGGAATTCCTCTATGAAGGAAACATCTTGAGTACCTCCAAAGCCAACATCATGCAAGGGGTTTGTCCCAGATATTCAACAATTGATAGTTATGGGAACTGTAGCATTAGGGTTGTGGGTATATCTTTTGAGTACTCCTTTCAGAATACGAGGTGGAGGATCTAGTTTTCCGATCTGTAAAGGTGTCTCTGGAGGAGGAGGAGACTGTACACCTGGAACAGCTTGTGAAGAATTGTAATCGCGAGACCCAATGGCTACATTAATCTGAGACTTGACCATATTTACGCATAGACGATCACCTTCATGCACCGGTGGGTTTTGATTTCCACTTGCCACATTTCCGGCATTAGAGGAGCTTGGGGCTATGTGTTGATTATGCGAAAAAATGTTATTCATCACAGTGGGTGATAGAGATAAGAGCCTCTCAAATTCCTCAAGTTTGGGGCACAAGTGGGTAAGGTGATCATCAATACAAATATTGCTAGGAAACTTCACATTTCTCCTTTCTTTGTTTCCCTCACCAACATTATTGTTTGATTTATCATTGTTAACTTTGTCCTTGGGTTAATTATTATTATTCCTCCTACCCTTACGATTGTTACCATGTCCTTTCCTTTTATTCCCTCCTGATTGTTGGTTACCATTTGGGTTGTTCGACGACTGTATAGAATGCACATCCACCGACTAAGTTGGAGTGGAAGAAATAGACGAAGCTTGTCCTCCTATGAACGGCCTTAGAGACAAAAATTTCAACTGGCTTGTCACCAAGTCTGTATATTTAACATTTGTGGAGCCTATAATTCCATCGGCATGAGGCCCACGCTTTTGTTTATGGTCGTAGTTCGACCTCGGTGCATCAGGAAGAATTTTGGATAACATCCCAGACTGAGCATATATTATATCTAACTGTTGGGCTTTGAAAATTGCTTCTTCTTCAGATTTTACCCCTGATGTAGAAACATCCTTTGAAATATAAGGCAGTAAAGACTTAAGAAACCATTCCAATAGGAACTTTGGAGGAATGTAGGCTTTTATTAACCTCTTCTATCTACGCCACTCTTGGATGTGATCTGAGATATGGGTGGCTTTTTCCTGGTGGAGGTCCGACAAAATTTTTATGCCAACATCATAACGAACTGGTAATTGGAAGTGGTTGAGGAAAACTAAAACCATCTGATTAAAATTCATGTACACTACCCCTAGTAGCTCTATGTACCATTTTGTTGGTACCCCTGTGAGGGTGCATTGAAACAATCTTAAACGAATAGAATCATCATTAAGGGAATTGGAAGAGAACCAAATATGAAAAGAAATGACATGATCACCAGAATCCTCACTAGTCTTTCCCTCGAATTTCAAAATATCCAAAGGAAGCTTGGTGGGGACAGGGGACCATGTTGGGTCATGACGCACTAGGTCATTCATTAATCTTGACAATTTTGGAAAATTAATCATGGACAGAAAGGGAAGTCAGGGTTGCAAACTCTAGCCCAAATCTCTTGGGAAAGATTGATTTTGGGGAATTGCAGCCCATCCAAGGTTTTGGTATGCACCATGGCCTTTTCTGGGATTGTAAAACCCCCCTCCAAACTGATTTAGAAGGGGTTGGTTGGGGACCATTCTAGTAGGAATGTTATGATGAGGGTTGTAAATATTGACTCCACTTGGAGTAGCTCCAGGTTGGGGATTGCCCAAAGTATGAAACTGACCTCCCCCGGATGGAAATATGCAGGATAGAGGTGGATTCATCATGAAAAACATGTTGGTCAAAATCAATGTGGAGGAGGTAGGTGTAAAGGACAGAACAGAAGCCGCAGCTTGTCCACCTAGTTTATTACTCCATCAAGGAACATTAAGACCAGGATTAGATCCGTTGTGAAAAGGAAGTCGGCTTCCAACCATAGGAGTCATTTGGGGAATATGAGCACCACCAAACTAGAGTGGAATATGTGGAGGAGCCATTCCCCTAATTCCAATACTAGGATTCAGATTAGATGTTGGAATGGAGGATGGAAATTGTGATGTGAAATTCGGCATACCATAATAAAAAGGGCTAGAAGATGAAGGGATGGACTGAGTATTGTATCTTGGGGAACTAAAAAGAAACCCAAAATGGTTCGTTACTAAGGGTTGAGTATTAACTACAGGCCGGAAAAGAGTGATTACGGGAACCTCTGACACTACAATCATAGTGGTCAAAGGCATATAAGGAGTTCCATTAACTACAATAGGTATGGGAGTCGAAGGACTCCCAGTATCTTTTTGACTTGACTCAGTACTCATACTTGTATGATCACAAGTCTGGTAGGTGGAGGTGTGTGTACCACGTTTGATAACTTTATTCCTTTTAGAAGGCAAAGACTCAATATGCGGTGGTAACTTCAACAAATAGCGAGACCTACGAGGAAGTGGGTCTGGCTCCATGATGACTCAAGACATTAGATATAGAAACAAATCCTAAGGCCAACTAACAATCAAAGAGCACACCAAAATAAACAAAAAGGCCAATATGCACACAAACAGGACAAAGTGGCTTAAAAGGGGTCTCCCTCACTAAAGTAGGTATGACTCACCCAAGAGGGGACTGAGACTCCCTTCAAAAGATCGTAGGTATCAAAATTAGTTATAAGGGTCCTCGTGGGCTTAACAATGTAGTTGGTCAACCCCCCGGAGAGGTAATCCTCCATAAAGGTTGTGTGTTGTCCAACCCTTATCTGATTAGGGATGATTTTAAGGATGGAAATTTATTTCAAAATGTAGAAACCTTGGTGAATATTACTAGTCCTTAATATGTAAAATATAAAATGTTTGGCAATATCTTTGTAAAAATATTCAAATTTGTAAGAATTTTATATAGTTTCTGTAAAAAAAATTCTATTTTAAAGATAAAATAATTGTATTCTATAGAATTTGGGCGAAACAATTTTAGAAAAAATAAAAATTAGAGAATATTTTTTGGGGGAAAATAATGGAAAATTAGCCCATCTTCAAAATTTATCCCCCAAAATCATCTTTGTATCTAACTCAGGGTTCCTGCAAAATAACCCCTGCAAGTAACCTATGTGGCTACCTATGTCAAGCAATTAAAGCCACCACGATATAAACAATGCACATGCAAACAATCGTAAGTTAGTTCTACCATATGGGTAGGGTAAAAAGCCTGAAATCATGAAAGAACTGCCTCTCACAGAGGTAAAGGTACTAGCAAGACCCCCATATAGGAATAGATACCCAAAAATATCTTGATGCTAAAAAGGTATTGGAGGGATATCTCTGCAACCAACTTCACGCGACCTTGTGTTGAACTATGATTTGAGCGAAGCCTCCTAACGTCACCAGTTATACAATGTATTTCACCACTCCCTTAGTCAGACACATATTTTGAGTTTAATAGCCTTGGAGAAGTTTACTCACAAAATCCTATTCCAAGGCTCTAAATCTTAATCTAGTTTGTGTACCCAGAAAAATAAAATTGTTTCTAATCAATTTTAAATTTATCAATGTTACTTTTAGTGGCTTTGTTTACTCAAAACATGTGGTCATGAAACTGATGATGTTGTGACTCAACAAGTAAAATAAATGAATATGAATATAATGCAAAGTCCAACTTCAATTCTCAACAATTGATAATTTTTTCAAAATGGAACTTTCAATTCAACTCCGTAATTTCAAATAAGATGCAATATTTCCATACATCTATTAAGATCAATGATAATAACCCAAAAGATAAAATGGCAACATGCAAAATTTATATTTTTTGTATTTTCAATATAAAGAAATGATAATGCAAGGACTGAACAACAACTTGATATATAAACCCTACTGTAAGAAAAAAGAGACAAACCAAGAAAGATATCAAGAAGCAAACACCCATCCCAATATGCAAGGACAACTAATGAAAAATATGATGAGAAAGAAAAACCACCCGAAAATTCAACCAAAGAAGGGTTTCCTATCACTCAGCATGCACTTAACAGTTATGACAGAGACCTAAGAAGACTAAAAAATCATCAAAACTTACCCAACAAACACCAAACTCATCAATCAAGCAAACAAGGATGATGTATGCGACTGTTCAAGCAAAAACTACATATGTACGCACCCTATAGAACGACAACTCATGTATGTACGTGTCTATCAAGGGAAAAACTATGTATATGTGTTAAAACGCTTCTAAATTAAGGATAAGGCCAAGAAACATAGACTCAAAATGAAAATAGGTTGTCAAGCAATTAGATGACAAGAAAACTCAAGCTATCTAAGAGAAATCAATGGAGAAAAACACTCCAAACCCCAAAAAGAATATTTTTTCCCCAGTATGGTCGCCAATTCTGCTATGAGAAAAATCACTCTATGGCATGGGGTAAACCACAACCGACGGAATGACTACAGAAATCAGCTCTAGTCTCAAGTATGTTATATAAACAAACATTATAACAAGACAAGATACATAGCCTACCTCATTCAGACGTTCAAAGAAGACCACTGTTGATCACTCAACTCAAAGCTATATCCCTGCAACTTGTGCTCAACAACTAAGATATGCAAGCACATGGTGATAATATATATAGTTAGCACATATATTAACATAATCCCTCAATATTCATAACAAATATGCCCATGGAATAACAATTTAAATATTTGCAAGACATTTATTGGATGAGAAAAGAGTACTTCTCTTAAAATATGATCAAAAAAAGTGTATGAATGGCAAACTTCTGTGTCGGCACATCTTAGAACCGAGAAACTAAGTCCCTTCCAGCTAGGCCTCCACCACTTCAATCCTCTACCAAAGGAAATCTCATATAAAAGAGACAATGAGGTTCTCCATCAAAGAGGGAAGAGTTTGGGGTTTGAACAATGTGTTCGGACTTAAAAGGACAAAGGGATGCAAACTCAATATGAAGTGAATAATTTCTCCAAAGTAACTTTGCTCTCTATGTTGAATTGTTTCTCTCTTGCATGGTTTGGATATGGCCCAATTATAGCCTTCAGATGGAACTGAAGGGTCGATTCGGAACGTTTCCAGTATATGGAAGGTCAGGGATCATGGATCTCGTGATGTGACATGGAAACTCAAAACCATTTTTTTAATTTTGGGCACAAAAACTGATGTACATGGGTTGTAATGGTGCAACCTGCCTATACGCATGATATATAGTTGTCAGGGTGCACATATGAGGAAAAATATGATTTTTAGATCTGGGAATTGCAAAAAGGGACTTCAAGTATGCATAGGTAAATGGAAAAGGTCTTCTGAGCAAGTTGCATGGGGTGAATCAAATCTTGCTATAACAATTATCATTAAAAGAATTGACTATACTCTCACATATGTGATTGCAACAAACACAATAATTGAATTCTCAAGCAATAATTTTACAGGAGCAATCCCTACAAGCATATGGAGTCTAAGCAACCTTTGATTGTTGAATTTATCTAAGAACCAGTTGGAAGGGTAGATACCTACATCACTCAGTGATATATCTACTCTGGAACAATTAAACTTGGTGAAACAAAATTTGACTGGACAGATTCCTCAAGAGATCTCTAAATTGTCAATGTTGGTGGTTTTTGTTGTTTCATTTAATAGCTTATGTGGCCCAATCCCAACAGGGACACAATTTTCTACTTTCATAGCATCATTTCAAAAGAATAAGTGCTTACATGGGTTTCCTTTAAATCCATGCAATGAAAAGAAAACACCAATGGGAGAAAGAAATAGTGGTATCAGTAATAATATCAAGGTGGGAGGGCTAAGTCATTTGAATGAAAAAATGTCATTATTAACATTAGGTATGGGATTTGGGATTGGATTTGGGGAGTGGTTTCTATGTTCATAAATTGGGAAAGAGCTAGACATTGGGTGTTGGGTTTACCCTACAATAGATCACAATATTTCTATGGAGAATATTGACTCCCTACATAAGAATAATGTAAATATGTTTTATTTTGTATTTGGTTATTTCAAAATAATGATAAATAAAATAATTTACAAAATGTGTAAAATAATGAGAGAGATCATGTTTTTTTTTGTGTGAACCAGTTGGGAGAATTAGTAACTAGGTAGAATCACACTTGTTGGTCGAATCCTCCAGGATACCACTATAACCCTCAATGTTTTCATGCAAAGTCCACCATCATGCATTTGAGGTTATCTAAGATTATAATAAAGGTGAGGTGGTTGGTTGGCATTAACACCATGAGTCCCATAAATCCCATGAAAAAGAAAATGATAATGATATAAAAAAATCTAAATATAACCATTAAAATCATAATAACATTTCATTCCTTTTCTAAATAAAAATCCAAAAAATATAAATATAAAATTAATAAATTAAAATTTATAATAATATTTCATTTTTCATATAAATGAAGAATATATCTTAAAATAAGAATCAATATCATTGTAATAGAATGTAATATAGAAAATAATAAAATGTAATATAGATATATCTTAATTAAGATCTTTTAAGCATGAAGAGGATATACATCTCAATTTCTTTTTTATTCATCTCCATATCTAATAGATTTGGAGTTAAAATAAATCTATGTTGGTTTTGTTTTCAATGATAATAGATTGAATTAGAATATAATGTGTGTTCCTCATTAAAGTTATAACAAAAGATTAGACATTTTAGATACATAACTGATATTTCAAATTATAATTTTTTACATCTTTGTGAATTGAATTTAAATATTATAGTTGGTTAAAGAGGTCATGAAAACCAAACACTCATAACATTATAGATTCATGAACTAAACACCCATCCTCTGAAAATTTGTAAACTATAACTAATAACACAAGAACATTCTTAAAAAATTGCAAACAATAACTAATAACACAAGACAATAAAGAGAATTATGGAAATAACTACTAACAAGCCCAACCAACATATTATATAGAGAATTCTAACACATATTTATATAATCACTAATTTGTATCATATTTGATAACTCTTTCATCTACCGAATAGTAATATATATGATGTTAACTAATATTAAAAATATGGTAAAGAGTGGATAGATAATTAGGGTAATAATACATTTTCTCTAATAATGCCCCCCCCCCCTCCCACCCTCT
>ML776612.1:240935-253352 GCA_009831015.1 Picea engelmannii
CACTAATGATCCTATATTGCATGATGCCACATGGCCTGCAATGCCAACCAAACTTCCTTCAGACATACCAAAGTTTGAAGGGAAGGCAGGGGATGACCCCGCCAATCATGTCATGACCTTTCAACTATGGTGTTCTTCCAACATCATTATGGAAGACTCTGTCAGACTGCGTCTTTTTCAACGCACACTCATTGGCCCATCAGCCAAATGGTATGTTGAAGAAAAATTAGGGTCCCACTCGACCTTTGAGTCCTTGGCCAAAGCCTTTTTAACTTTCTTCCAACTACCCATCCGACATGACAATGGTCTAGAACTACTGTCCAATTTCAAACAGTCCTCAGCCACTCACATTGCCGACCACATTCATGAGTGGCGTAGGCAACGTAGTTTATGCAAAGCAGAAACCACCAAGCAGCAATGTCTTGACTGGTTTCTCAGATCACTTGTCGCTCTCCTCGGAAAGGATGTAGCTTCCACCTTCCCACAATCTGAAGAGGAAGCCATCAGTAAAGCCCAGCAATATGACCTCATCTATGCACAGTCAAGATACTTATACACAGTACTTCCTGATCTTCCAAAACCTGTGCCATTTGGCCAGGACAAACCTGGGATGTCTCACTCGACAGACGGCCTAATAGGTGCTACCACGCATCATAGTCCACAACCTCAACCACCACCGATGTATGGAACTCCTCAATACCCACTAGCATATGGGGGCACTTCTTATTACCCCCCACCCCCTTACCAACAACCCTACCCTGTTGCTACACCTCCACCCATTAGTGGACCGCCACCGGCATCTCCCATACATCCACCTCTTACAAACACAAGTGGTCCCCCCTCCACATCACCTTATAGTACTAGAAAAAGCGCCACACCTTCCTATGTACCTTATGGAGCCACACCACCACAAAATCCATACTTCCCCTTTCCCGGACCTCCACAACCTATGGCTCCCCCACATCCAAATGCAAGGGTGAATTTTGTTCAACCTTCCGCTGCTCAACAGTACCAAAATTTTGAACAATTAAATACAGCCAACCCAACTCATCCATCAAACAATAACAGAAGGAAAGGAAGGAATAGGAATAACAACAATCCTGGTCAAGGCGGGAATCAACCCCCACAACATCAACCCCCTGGGGGAAATTAGAACCCAGGGAACCAAAACCCCCAAGGGGGCAACAACAACAAACGCCAAGGGTAGAACACTGTTAAAACCATCCACCCTTGTTCTCTTTGTGGTGTATATGGTCATTACACTCACCATTTCCTATAGATCATTGATTTCAAGAGGTTGAAAAAATCGGGTAGTCTTCCCCCTTCTCCTGCGCAACCTGCCCCGCAGCAGGCACAACAACAATATGCGCAACAACCCCCTCCCGCCGTACTGCAAAATCCTATCCCACATCAAGGTGTGGTCAACACCCAATAGGATATGCAGCATCCCCCACCTCAGGTGGGCTAATACCACAATCCCAATAACCCCGTAGAGCGAACAATTCTCCTCACCGGTGAGGAAGAAATCCTTCTGCAAACACGTAATCATCAGTATCCTGCACTAGATGAGTCTACTCCTACATCTGCAGAAACAAACCCTACACCGACGGGACCTCCGTTGGTGATCTCTCACTCGTTCGCCGAACCACCATTACGCATCCCTCGCATCCCATTGCGCAGGAATGTCCACAACCCACAGGCTATGGCCACCCATAACTACAGCTTGGTAGATGACTTAGCACAATCCCCGGCTGCCATGTCAGTTCTGGAAGTCCTCCAGACATGTCCCATGCAACGGAAATCACTACTTTCCACCATGGGAGCAGTAGACCCTGCAGATACTCGACTTATCACTTTCGACCTTGATAGTTGCGAACCGCGTCTTCCCGCCACCGTTGCTATTCAAATACTAGTCAGAATACGGAACATCACCGTCCATCGGTGTATCATCGATGAAGGGGCATCTACATGCATCATGTCCAAAATAGTATGGCAGAAACTTGGTTCCCTGGAACTCTTACCCTCCGCCATCACATTGCGAGCCTATGATGGAAGACCTTCATCCCCTGAAGGGCTCTTCCAAAATGTCCCCGTAGAACTCGGGGGAAAAACCATTCTCATCGATATTGAAGTTATCGATGCCCCACTCGATTACAATATCTTGCTTGGCCATACCTACATGTATGCTATGAAGGAAGTAGCATCATCTGTCTTTCAGACAATCATGTTCCCCCACAATGGGAAGATAGTGACCGTGGACCAAGTTACACATTACGAGCCAAACCCATCGGCTAGTCTCGATAACATCCTTCCACTCATTCACACCCACAAAGAAGCATATCCACTCATCGAGATGGGTCCTGGGATTTTCAAAGACCCATCCTTGTTAGGGACGTACCATGGAGCACCACCACTCCTTTCCCCTAGTCAAGTATGCATCATCACTCACCAGGAGGATACTCATCCTCCTCAGGAGGCTTCAGTCATTCTTGACATCTCAACAGTCGCAACACCACTCCCACAGGAGCCTCCAGCACATTCGTCGATACCCACGGTCCATGAATCCACATCCCCTCAGGGGCCTAGTCCCATTTGGGATACGGTCCCCTGCCCCCTCACTCAAATTCCCTTCTTTTACCCTCCACCCGGTGTAGAAGCTTTTCAGGTAGCAGCAACGCTCACACTACCCAACATGGTGTTAGCAATCCCAGTGTGGCACTTACATCCACCTGAGATGGTCCCTCGCCCATAGGAAGGACTTCCCATGACGATTCCTGTTCTTACTCCCAATCCCCCCACTACTCCCATACTCCCTACTCCCCCTGCTATAGCCGGGGGCAGGAGAGCGAAGAAGGAGCCCATAGCTCCACTTCCTCCGCGCATCCCACCACCTTGCGCGCTGTGCGATAAGGCGGGCCACCAAACCAATAACTGCCCATCACTACTGGAGTTATGGAATTTGATTCCCCCCAATCCAACCCCCACACCACTCACTACCACTCAACCTTCCAGTAGTAAAGGGTTGAAGACCAAATTCGCGTGTGCCATCTGTTCTGAGTATGGTCATTACACTCATCATTGTCCCGCACTGCCTCATTTTCGACAGGAATTAGCTATCGTCAGCCGTGACTTTCAGAACAACCCATGCCCTTCTACGACATCCACAACACCTATCACTGACATTCGCTATGTCACTACTTTAGTCAATGAACGCATGAGATGCCCGTGCTCTCTTTGCGATTCCTTGGCCCATTTCACATACCAATGTCCGATGATCATCGAATATCGCCAACGTCAATTAACCCTGCGTCCACCACCCACAACAGAGGTAATTGACCTTACTTCACCACCAGTGGATCTTCACATCATTTCTCCCGAGCCTGAGGCACTCCCCATGCCTCCATGGTTCTTAGATGACGTATCTGAAGATCTACCCCGTAACCCACCTAACTCTCCTGCTCATTCCTCTACGGAGACTCGCCATCCCACCACCACGGGTACCCCTCAGTACCTCAATATATGGTTTATGTCGAGTGCACCCTCACCCTCTCCTAGTATTTCCTCCTCTGTTTCTATAGCAGGGGGCAACCACACTGCCACGGAGATCACTCCTCATGATCCATTATATTCCTGTCGTTTCCAATGCGACGAAGAAATCTTGGAAGAGCTACAATGCCCGGACTCTCCCTGGGAAACACTACATCATCATGCGCTCTTCCTTCCACAGGAAGCCCTCATGCCTCCGACCCTCAACCCAATTTACGCGGTCGAAACCAAAGATTTTATCCCACCTGGACCGATCGATTGGTTCAACAATCCCATTCCTGCCCCTGACACTTTCGAAGAAGGTAACTTGGCTAACATTTCCCCCACCATCAAAATCAACATTTCCATTAAACCAGGCATCGTCGAAGAAATCATCATTGGAGCTGCATGCACTCCTCAGGAAATCACCGCATACACAGCCCTCTTCCAAGAATTTAGGGATATCTTTGCTTGGTCATATACCGAGATTCCTAGCTTAGACCCATCTATTGTCGAACATCACATCGACACCTGGCCTGACATCACACCTGTTCGCCAGAAACAGCGACCGCTACACCCAGCCAAAGCCGCGGCTA
Source organism: Picea engelmannii (assembly GCA_009831015.1). Taxonomy (NCBI): domain Eukaryota; kingdom Viridiplantae; phylum Streptophyta; class Pinopsida; order Pinales; family Pinaceae; genus Picea; species Picea engelmannii. The sequence goes on from ML776612.1 coordinate 245,057, forward strand.
TCAAAGCCGAAATCGACAAATTACGTATGGCCGGATTTATTTACCCCATCGCTTACACTTCGTGGGTTTCCAACCCTGTACCCGTCGACAAAAAACAGGGCACCATTCACGTTTTCACCGACTTTCGTGATCTTAATAACGCATGTCCCAAGGACAACTTCTCAACACCTTTCATCGATCAGATTATCGACGATTGCGCCGACCATGAGGCTCTCTCCTTTATGGACGGATTCTCTGGCTATAACCAAATCCAGATCCACCCAGCCGATCAATATAAAACTGCATTCATTACCCCTTGGGGTACGTTTGCATATCGTGTTATGCCTTTCGGCCTCAAAAATGCCGGCGCAACTTTCCAGCGGGCCATGACATACATCTTTCATGATCTGGCTGCAATCATCCTCGCCTACTTGGACGACCTCACTGCTCGCTCCAAGAAACGCACCCAGCACCTCGATGATTTACGAATCATCTTTCAATGGTGTCGTCAGTACAACATTCGCTTGAACCCCCTCAAGTGTGTGTTCTACGTCACCGCAGGACGCCTTCTCGGTTTTATTGTTTCACAAAGCGGTATCACCGTGGACCCCCTCAAGGTCCAAGCCATCACCGAAATTCCACCTCCTCGGAATTTGTGATAGTTACAGAGTCTACAGGGCAAAGCCAACTTTCTTAGGTGCTTTGTTCCTGATTACGCTATACGTGCACATGGTTTCCTTCACTTACTGCATCACGACATCCCTTTTCATTGGGACAACTATGCCCAACAGTCGTTTGACGATCTTAAAGCAGCACTTTCCAATGCACCTTTGATTAGTGCACCTGACTACAATCGCGACTACATCCTCTACGTATCAGCATTAGCTATATCAGTAGCCAGCGTCCTCGTCCAGCTCAGAGATGAAAATAGTGAACATGTCATTTACTACGTCAGTAAGAACCTCTCAGGACCACCCCTAAAGTACAAACATGAAGAGAAACTTGCTCTTGCAGTTGTCCTCGCAGTTCAGAAACTGCGCCACTACATTCTGCTTCGCACCACCAAGGTCGTCACAGATTCCAACCCTATGCAATATTTTCTCAGCCGTCGCCAAGTCAAAGGCAAATTCGCTCGATGGATCGTTATCCTTCAGGAGTACGACCTCGAGTTCTCAACACCCAAGAGTAAGAAGGCCCTAGTTCTCACTGAACTTGTCACGGCCCTTCCCTCTGACACACCTAGTGCCCCCGTCAATACTGACTTTCCTGACGAACATCTCTTTTACATCGCTTCAGATGATCCTTGGTACGACAACCTCCTCGTCTACCTACGAAATCAAAATTTCGGTAACCACCTATCACGAGATGATCGTCGACGCATTTGCCATCAGGCCCCCCCACTATCTCCTCATCGGTGACATCTTGTATCAGCGGGGCGTCGACACCATTCTTCGTCGCTGCCTGACCATTGACGAGGCCGACAGAGTCTTAAACGACTACCACAGCGGCGCTTGTGGGGGCCATCTTTCAGGCATCACCATAGCTCAAAAGATCATCCGGGCCGGTTACTTTTGGCCTACCCTGTTTCATGATTGCATTCATGCCGTGAAACGATGTGAGCAATGTCAGCTCTATGCCAACAAAGCCCGGGCTCCCCCCGCTCTTCTTCACCCGGTCATTATTGCAGGCCCCTTTTGCAAATGGGGCATTGACTTTATGACTTGTAATCCCCCCTCTATCAATGGTCACAAATACATTGTTGTCGCTGTCGATTACTTCACCAAATGGGCCGAAGCTATGCCCACTTTCAACAACACCGCTGACACTGCAACGCATTTTTTCTTCAACCACGTCATATCCTGGTTCGGAGTACCACTCCAACTCATTTCCGATCATGGAAAACATTTTGAGAATGAGATCTTCGTCGAACTCTCATCTCGGTTAGGCTTCTCTCACGAGTTCGCCTCACCATACTATCCTCAGTCCAACGGACAGGTCGAGGCAGTGAACAAAGTCCTCAAGACCATGTTACAACGCATGGTCAATAAACATAAAACAAATTGGCACCATATGTTATTTTCTACGCTATGGGCTTATCGCACGACAGTGAATACCACCATAGGTTTCACACCATTTCACTTAGTCCATGGGATCGAGGCAACTCTTCCCATCGAGTGTGAAATTCCCACCCTTCGCACCGCTATCGAGCTTTTACCTGACACTGCTCCAATGGAGCAACGCTTGCTGAACTTGGAGTCTCTGGATGAGGATCGTCAATCCTCATTACAGAACAACGAGGCAGCTAAAAAACGATCCAAGGCTACCTTTGATCGCCATGTCAACCTTCGATCATTTCGTGAAGGCGACCTTGTCCTTGCTTATGATATCGCTCATGATACCTTTGGCCACGGCAAGTTTGAATCACTTTGGCATGGCCCTTAAATCATCCAACATTGCCTCACCAAAGGCACATACATCCTGGCCTCCCCCGAAGGCCTCACGCTCAAAGAACCCGTCAATGGGCTATATCTCAAGAAATTTTATGCTTAAACATAGTCATGCTACTTTAGGTTATTTTTCTTTTCTAGCGTTTTTAATCTTTTTTCTCCCTCATCTAAACTATCCTTTGTGTTGTTGACAAATGACTCCTCCACCAGCTTACCACATTGGTTACGCCGACGACACCAGTCGTTGGATGCAAAATCTCGCTTCGGCTGCCTGGGCTCTTTACACCCCTTCACATGAACTGCTACATTCCAGCAGCATATGTTTAGGACCAACAACTAATAACCAAGATGAATACACTGTTGTCATTGGCCTCCTGATCGATGCCCAACATCATCATATTCATCACCTTAGCGTTTTCCTCGACTCCCAACTGGTCGTTCTCCAACTCAACAATGTGTACCGTGTACGCGATCCGTGCCTCTTTCGCAAATACCTGCAGGTTAGACTGTTATCATGACATTTTGATTCCATTACATTTACACATATTCCAAGGGAATTGAATCAAACAATAGATGAAATAGCTAACATAGTGCTAGATTGGCATATATCACATCAAGCTACACATACATAAACACCTCATAAATCCTGTCACAGCATATAGATAGAATAGAAATCATCATCATCAACACAAAAAACACATGTAAACCACATCAGAATCTCAAAATATGTATACTCATGTATATATAGGCTCATCAGGCCATCCGAATGTTTACATACAAAAATACATCGGCCCACAGGCCCGTGCCACATCATGGTACAAAAATCGGCTCACAAGCCTAATCAAAAACGGTATACACAATACAAAATACATCAGGGTGCCTCTAACACACCCCCTGCTGCCCTTCCCGCAGGAGGAGGTGGTGGCCCTCCCCCACCTGCTCCAGCCGGTGGTGGTGGAGCACCTGCAGGACCCTCCTTCCCTAGAGGTAGATGTCCACTCGTCATCACAGCCGCCACAGCTGCTCGCCGTACTAGGCCCCGCCATGGTGCCAGTAACCCTATACACTGCTCCAGGAATCCCTCATCCTGGATGCGGGTCCACATGCCCTCAGGCACGTCCCGTAGCACTACCTCAAAATGGCGGCGTAAGTCCTCTATCTCTACTCCGGCTGCCGCCGGTGGAGCATATGATGGCCCCGCACCAGGGTCATCAAAGTAGCGCCTCTGCACCGGTCTCTCGGCCCCTGCTGGTCGCCCAGCAGCCTCATCCTGTGGACACCTCTCTCCACGCAGAGGTCTCTCATCTCGCGGCACCCGCGGTCGATACAGCTCCACCTCGCGCCCGCAAGGTGCCAAATCTGCACATACACCAAACAACAAACAAACAATGATATCAGTGTCTATACATCAAACATATGCACTAGTATATCAACAGCATAACATAAATCACAAAACACAAAAACATCACATACCTCTGTGGTCGAACACCTCCCCAGGAGGCAACACCATAGTCGGGTCCCCCCGGAAATCCACCCCAGCATAGGGGAACTGCAGAATGACCTGCAGCATCTGCCGCCATATCTGCGCTGCCTCCACCGTGAAGTAGTGCCCGCCTTAGCCACCGCCATGGCGAACCAATATCTGCGACCACCGCTGCAAGCACAACTCTCGTACCCCTGGTGCCTCCAGTAGCACCCTCGGGCGCAGCATCGGCACCCTCTCCAAGAAGAAAGCCACCAGGATGGAGCCAAATGCGAACTCCCCCCTGCCTGTGGACCGACAATGGTCCAGCTGCGCAATCATATGAGCATGTAGGTTCAAACCCCAGACGAACCGCTCGTAGCCCACCACTACCCTCTCCACCAAACTCAACTCACCACCACTGATCCAGTGAGGCGCTCGGGACCCATACACCCGTACTATCATCGCTGCTATGTAGCGATGAAGCAGAGCATCAATCCCACTGATCCTCACTGATGTCCCGGTCATGTAATCCTCGCCTAAGCAGTATTGCACGGTGACAGTACGCAGCTGAGTGTCCCTTGGCAGCACAGGCACCGTCGGCAATGGTGTCCCCCAGAAGGAGAGCCCCATCAGAAAGTATACGTCCTCCACCGCAGTGAAGGCGATCTGCTCTCCTCGCACGAGGAAGCAGTGTCGATCAGGGCTCCACATCTCGATAAAAAACTGGAGCAAATACTCCTGCGACCGTACCAAAGAGCAATCAAAAAACTTTAGCAACCCACTGGTTGCTAACGCTGCTTGAACTGCTGCTCGATCTGCCAGCGGTTCATTGGTCACAGCCTCTCGTAGCGGTGCCCAGTCTCGCTCACACCACCGCACATCCATGATCACTGCTCATCACCTGCACACAACCCAGAGTCCTATATTAGCTTAGGGAATCATCCAATACATCAAATAAGCTAATTTTTTCACCTTGAAACCTTGCCTCCAAGGCGCGGTTTTTACCCCCACAGGCGCGCACACATGCGCGCCTGTTCACCATACAGGCGCGCGCTAGAGCGCGCCTATCATACCCACAGGCGCGCTTGAAAGCGCGCCTGTTCAACCTACAGGCGCGCACTCATGCGCGCCTGTCTACCCCACAGGCACGCACTCATGCGCGCTTGTCTACCCCACAGGTGCGCCTTAAATCCCTACACACGCACACTCATGCGCACCTTCCACTGAGTCGCCTGCGCATTGGGGCCCACACCCTATCAAAAACCCCCTAAAACTCCCGTACGACCCCCCGTACCTACCCTGCCCAAAAATTGGAAACCTATAGCTATGCAGGATGTTCAGACCACTAACTTGAAACTCGCACGCCGGGAAACGGATGCCTCATGCTCTCGAAATCACTCAATCTCCTCTCAATCTGCTTTGGAACTCACTGTAGCAGCAGGTACAAATGAGGTGGAAATGTGGGCCCTACAGCTATATATAGGCCTTTTGCCAAACTTCCACTCACCATTCCGGGAGCCCACGGCGTCCATTTTTCGAACCGTCTTCATCCACGGGATCAGCATCCCGCCACCTACATCATGACTGTCCCTGGGCCACTTTTCATCCTGAGCCCCCGGGGCACCTTTTTCTCATATCCTACCTAGGTACGCACGTGCATTGTCACATTTATCTAATATATGTTCATATTTGGTATTCTCTTCAGATATTGTTCACTTTGGGTATTTGGTTATTCTGTGTGCAGGTACTTGGTTATCATCGCTTCACATCATTCCTTCAGGTATATATACTCAGCACTGGCATGTAGTCTATCCCGCTGTATTGCATTTACATTTCCAGTCACACCCTCTGATATTGGCCTTTAGGATACCCATTCCCGGCTCTGCAGTACTCACACCTCCAGTTGCATCTCCAATACTGTCACCCGGTAGCATTCTCACCCACATGAGTTGTCCCATTCATAGCACCTTTTTGCACTTATGACACTCATGCTATTCTTTCCCTTTAGGGATGGGAGTCCCATTAGTCTGTTATCATGTTGAAGCTCAACCACATACTCCTTCTTCTCATTTTGCTGGCTTTCCCACATGGACTCCCAGATCATCGCTTTATGCTTCAGTTCTTTTTACCTGCACATCCGCAGGATCATGAACCTTCCATTTCATCCATCATCAGTTGGCCCATCTGCAAACCTATCTTCATCTCACCTACCTCATACAGAAACTCGCCAATGGGGCCCCCACCCTTCACCAGTTTTCCCAGAACTTTCTGCCCTCCCTGGGGCATTCATTCCACACTGGGGCACCCGTTTTTGTATTTTGTACATCTTTCCCACATTTATTCAATCTTTCTTGTACAAACACCTTTTATTACCAGTCTTTTCTTTTGTCGTCACCGTTGGCGTCCTACTTTCCTTTTGGCCACACGCAACCCATGTCACCCTTGGTTGGAGCATTACTTCCCATTTACCCCCGCCGGCATCGTCTATATCTTCAGAGCACTACCTAGGTCACTTACCTTTATCCTCTCAATTTGTTCACCTTGTCCCGCCTCTGGCACAACTTATCCCTGATCTTGTCGTCCCCCTGACACTTGATATCGTCACACAGTTGCGGCCATTCCTCCTATCATATACCCTCCAACCAAGGGCAGTCTTGAGTCTTCCCATTTCTTGACTTCGTCCATGTATCTCTGCCACTTCTTCACCATAGTAGATTCCACGAAGCCCCTTTCTTCTGGGAGTTGCGTCCTCCTTTTGTCGACATCAACACACTTTTCCAAAAGGGCGACAGTATCTTGATTCTCATTTCCCATTTAATGAGAGATCTTGGATGGCACAGGGGGAAACACCATTGCTCCCTGATGTCGTTGAGCCCCATCACATTCGACGCCAACACTTTGTCATGTTGCGGTGGGTCTTACTTTTGCGACTATTGCAGATTTTATTATCAGTTGCCGAAGACCTCTGAACTTGGTCGGGCCACCAATGCCCCCATCACCATCGATGTTTACTTCCATGACTATTACCACTGGTTCAGAGTATGTTCCTTTGCAGAATTGTCTTCTGCCTTTATCATTCTGCCCCTGAGGGCGCTGCAGTTGTCTACACCAACACTTCCGACATTTTTTCTTCAGAGTTACATCACACGAGCATGGGACATGCCCACCTCGTTTGTACACACTTGTATATTGATACACACCTTGTAGAAGGTCGGGAACTACAGGTTCCTTTCTTCTCCAACGGATTGCTCTACACGGTCTCATTCTTGCTCTCCCTTACCACACCATTCTCCATAAAGAAAAATTGATGGATTTTGGCTATACGTTTTGCTCCTAACCTCATCCATCAGGGGGCATCTGTTATCACTGAAATTTCATCCACACAGGGTGACAAGAACTTCGCATCGTCAACACAGGACTGGAGTCATTCATGGCATAGGATTAATTCCTCAGCATTGCAAAAGGGTCAAAAAACTATACAAATGATCAAAAATTAAAAGGCACTTTACAGAACATGGGAGTGCACGCGTGCGCGTGTAAAAGCATCGTACAGGGCGTGCTTGCGCGCACGGGGTGCGGTTGTTGGGCAAAAAACGCGCGCCTGCTAAACAACGCATTTATTGAAATTGGTCGGCCTCCCAACCACTAATGGATCAGCTCCAAAGTCGATTTGACACCAAATCCGAGCTCAGTCCTCATGGTGGGCTGGTCAAAGACCTAATTGTGCCCTAAAGAGCCCTTTTTCACATTCAAAAGAGGCCACATAATAACCCAATACTTGGCTATAAAAAGCCATGAATGGCCACCATTTTCTCAAGGAATTCTTTGTATTGTTATGCTGCTGAGATTGCTAAGGACTCATTCTTTGGCAACAAACATTGTAGGCTGCATTTCATAAGCTATTCACCCCTCTCTTGAGTGAACAAGCTTGGAGTTCTTTCACCCACACTTTCATCTTTTCTTTGTAAGGAGAGCAATCAGTTGAGGGCCTCAAGACCCTTCCATTGGAGAGGGAAGGGACTCAAGTCCTCTTTCTCCATTGTGTGTCTTTGGATTTCATCAATAAGATCAACTTATACATTGGTGATATCGGTCCATTTGTATTTATTTTTCATTTCTTTTATATGCTCATAGTTTGTTTTTGTTTTTGTTTAATCTTGGTTTCTAACCTTGTTGTTTTCTTTCTAACCTTTTACCTTACAACTGTCATGCCTGCCAGAGCCCAACTGGGCATGTAAGCACTCTCAATTTGCTCATCAAGTGACGAACAGAGTGCAAACACCCACTCTATAGAGAGAAGGTGGGAGAGGGGGGCATTAATTGAGAAAATGTATTATTATAATACATTTTCTCTATTAATAATACATTTTCTCTATTAATGCCCCCCCCCCCCCCTCCCACACTC
>ML776612.1:258371-276460 GCA_009831015.1 Picea engelmannii
GTATTATAATAAAGGGGGACATTAATAGAGAAAATGTATTATTATAATACATTTTCTCTATTAATGCCCCCCCGTATAGAGGGTGGGAGGGGAGGGCATTAATAGAGAAAATGTATTATAATAATACATTTTCTCTATTAATGCACCCTCGCCCCCCCACTCCCACCCTTTGCAAGGAGGGGGGCATTAATAGAGAAAATGTATTATTTTGTATCATTTTTGATAACTCTTTCATCTACCTAATAGTAATATATATGATGTTAACTAATACTAAAAATATGGTAAAGAGTGGATAGAGAATTAGGGTAATTCTTATTGTATAATGTTGAACATATGTTTAAAGTAAGTATATTTTCATTCATAAGAGATCTAAAATAGTTTAGATTTAAAATAGGTTTTGATTTTGATTTTTTATACTACCATATTATATATGAAAAATGAAAAACAAAAAAAACAAATAGAAAGTAATTCAAACCCTATAATAATAATACTTAAAATATGATTTAAGATGCAATCTTTTCACAATAAAAGAATTATATATCTCTACATAAATTTTACATTTTTGACTTTGATGGTTTTTAAAATATATGATCTAAACACAAACATAATAATGTCACAGTAAAAAGTTGATAAATTATGAGATTTTAAAATTATAGCAAGCATGCAAATAAAATGAATAATTATAGAATTAAAGAGTTAGCTTTATCAATTGTCATCAATGATGCTAAGCATTTGGATAGTTTGAATTACATTTTAACCCAATATATTTGACCACTAACAAATCTGACATTACCACTTACTACTAAAACACCTTAAAGTCTATATTATACAATATAAAGGTCCTCATTCACTTATCCATATACCGTATTCTTAAAAACTTCAATTTGTTATCATGTTAGTTAAATTCAAGAAAGAAATAAAATGTCCTAAACTTTCTATGCATATGTAACATTGCAATAGTATGTGTTTGATATAGTATAATAAAAACCTATAATTAATTAAATATCTAATTAAAAAACCACTACATTAAAAGCACACACTCCATAAATATTATTAGACTGTCTGCGAATTATATATATATATATATATATATATATATATATATAAATTAAAATAAAATAAAATAAGTAGACATCTAAACCAACTTTTTTATGTCATTGTAAAATTTTTGCAAATTTCTTGTAATTAGTTTTGTTAATCTTAACTTTGTATCCTTTCCTTTTGGATGACTATAATTATCAACATAATCCCTCAATTTCCCATTTCTACCTTGTTATTATAAAGTCCATATTTCTCATAAATGTGTCATTATCCCGTTTTTTTCTCAACCTTTCATTTCATTATCATTGTAGGTTAATTTTACATTCAAATATCATAGTTTTGATTTGTTCATAGATCATAAGGTTGTTATCCATCCTATTAATTATTATTGCTATTTTTAATATCATAAGGTATAGTAAATAAACATTACATATTATAAAAATATGTTTATATCATTAACCTATATTTAATACTACTTGTGCACTTGTCATTGGTGTTAGGAGAGTGTTTGTGTTTATTAGTGTTGATCTACATCATATTGTTGGAACATGATATTTAATGCATTAGAATGTTTGGCTTATGGCGATGCATTAAAAAAACCTTGCTCACAAGTTTAGAGTGCTAGTGCTTATGGAAATCTTAAGTGATCCATTATGGCTATCACTTAAATCAGTTACCTTCATTGGTCAACAATGTTCCACATTGAGTGTCCCCTCTACATATTATGTTCTTTATCTTTCAAATTAGGAAACTTAGACAATATTTTCTCCAAGGAAAGTTATTTAGATTATGTAAGGTATTGTCCATATTAACAATTCTAAATATTGGAATCACCTTGTTACACATCTAATTGGTTCAATGTTCTATGACTTTTTAGTTTTTTATTCATGAATTATACTGTGGATTAAATAAGGGAGATTCGTGAGTAAACCAATATCATATAATGTGGATTCATATTGGGGGGGTTGACAATAGTTAAATAATAATTCAATATATTATATGGTATTACGAGGTTAGGGGGGTGTATATCTGGGGTGGCAGGTGCAGGTGGGAGTCTCCATGATCTCGGAGGAACCAATATTCCCTATTATTCTTTGGGATTAGGTATGGATTCCAATAATGTTGCAAAAGACTATGATATCTACATGTAATGGCCGCTCTATTGAAAAAATATAAAAACAAAAATGACCTAAAGAAAATTATCATTTCAGATAATTGTTGGGTATGTGTTATATTATTTGCATGGTTAGAACTAGTGTTTACATTTCCTCGGGTGAGTAGGGCGGTGGAGCGGCCCCTTTCCTAGGGGTTGCAAGGGGGCATAATCCCCCTTGCGTGAGGGTTCGAGGGAAAAGACACTGAAGAAACTTTTTTTGGCGGCTTTTTGCGTTTGTTTTTGGGCGGTTTTTTGGCACATGGTTTTCACCAATGGTTTTTTATTTCTGATTAAGGAATTAGGGATGTTGACTAATACGGGTTATTGGATTAGGGTTTTGGATGCCACAATATCTTATATGTATATTGTATTGTAAACAATGTATGAGATGATGAATATAGAAGATGTTGGTTTTCCCAGTTTGGGTTTCCAGGGAAAAATCTTTGTGTAATCGGTGTGTGCCATTGTATATTTTCTGTTCTTTTACTGAAAATATGTTTGAATTAAATAATTGTACAAGGTTAAAATCAATAATAATCATTGGTAGGAAAAATTCAATAAAATTAATTAACTTATGGGAGCAGTGAGGTGAGGAACTTGCTTGTGGTGAAGAAACCAACGTACTTGTAAGTCTGGTCACTTCATAAATGTAGTGGTAGCTTGATCTTTAATATGAAAAATGCACCAAAAAACTAGGGTACAACCCTCCACTGAATCATAGACCTTGTTAATTTAATCCTTTAGCAACAAATCACCCCTGAGCCCTCAATCTACTATTATGCTAGTGATTATTGGCCTTTTCCTCTATAGCCCAAAGCTAAAGAGAATGATGATGATCCTCTTGTCCTTCCTTCCCCTCCTTATATAGAGTCCAATTTCCATGATAAATGACTCGATCCCCCGGATCCACTTGTAATTATTTATTATATTTTAGGGTTTTTTCCATGATTTATTATTACTTATTTTACCATTTTATTTTATTACCCAAATTATTTATTAATAAGTACTTATTATGATCCCCTAGGATAATTATTGTACTTCCTTATTATCACTATTTATTTATTTATTTAATAATAATGTGGGGATGATCCATTTAGAATAATTATTATAATTCTTTATTAATAATAATATGGGGATGATCCCTTTAGGTTAATTATTATACTATTATTATTAACATTATTTATTTAAATAATAATAATATGGGTCATTACATACTCCCCTCCTTCAAGGAACTTCTTCCTAAAGTTAATGTTATAGGTTTTTTTTAATTAAATCACCATATCCTCTACAACACCCTCTAGTGAACTAGTATAAGGCCACGAAAGTGACTGCAACGGGCATCAAAATTCCACATCACAACACTGGGGAAGATCAAGTACTCTCTATCTTTTCTTCGTGAATTTTGGAACCAGGCTTAAAGCCAAGTTGTCTATTTGGAGCCCCAAGGATTGAGACCTCATTTTCTTAAGAAAGAATTTGGTCTAGTACTTGCATACACCATGCATCTCGATAGGATGACCTCAACTCCCTCCATAACTACCAGGTACATCCCCAGGCATCGAAGTCAAATCCCACAACACCACATGCAAGAAACACTCTAATCATTCTTCAGGACTTCAACATCACAACTCCAATACAAGGCATACGAATTTGATTGAGTTGTCCCCATACCATAGCGTGTTACTTGCAATATTCTCCTTTGTGTTTATGGGCTCCCACGAGATCATCAAATAAATTGTCCTTCTTGACTAGTGGTGAATTTCCTGACAATCACCACCTCACAACATGCAACCAATGCATTATTTATAATAATAAATTCAAAATATTATAGAAATAATCCACATGTTGACTTTCTATCACATCATCATGTCATCACCACATTCTCCCGCATGTCATCATAAAACATTTTATCATAAAGAATTCCATGTAATTAATTATGGTAAGAAATCTAACATCACCGTATCTTTATCAAGATATAACATTGCATCAACATAATTGATGGAAAAAAATGTTATGAAAACATCATAGCATAACATTATGGAAATGGTAATAATCTAAACACAAATCTCATGCAGGGTAAATAAATATCATGATTCATCAACAAAATCAAATTTACTAGCCTCCATAAATAACTTTTATTTCTAAGCATGAATTATCATCAAAATATATATCTAGCACATGGATCCACTAGGTTAAGGATCATCAGTAAGTAATATGAAGCATGACCATAACAACAAATAAAATTAATCTCAACTAACAACTAGTGATAATTCTTCCAAAACCCTTATGCATATGTCTAAGTTAAGTTAGTCGGTCTTGTTTAACTCGAAAATAAATTAATAAAATAGATAAGGAAATACATGATGCATAGTGTTTTCATCCTCCCAGGTAGCTGACCCTGGGCTATATTGGTCCCATTGGACCTTGACTTGATCATTATCTCGGTTCCTTAACCGACAAACCCTGTGGTATAGTATAGATAATGGTTCGACCTAGAGAGCTCCCTCTTTAGAAACCTGCAAACCCCCAAATTTCAACACATGTTATAGGTCAAGTACATAATGTCTAAATACTAAAGCATAAAACATGCCATGCATATTTCTTAGATGGGATGGTGGATGTAGTTTATAAGAAATTGGTCTGATTCTTTTCAAGATCTTAAATGGTCCCACAAAACTAGGAGGTAACTTTGTTCCTTTACCAAACCTAAAGTAACTCTTGGAGGGTCTCACTCTAACAAAAATTGGTTACCTTCCTTGTAGTTTTTTTCATTTCTCTTAGCATCTACATAACTTTTGTGTCGGTCCCTAGCTTCTTTTAGCATTTTCTTTACTGTAACCATTTGTTTCTCCATTTCTTGAAGCATGTTAGGTATTGATATGAACTCATCCTATAAATGATCACAACTTAATGGCATACAACATGTTCTTCCATATATAAATTCATATGTATCATCCTTAATGGAACTGTGATAACTATTGTTATAGGAAAATTCCACTAAGGGAAGATATTTCTCTCACCGACTTTGCTGCTCCATGACATACATTATCAAAATGTCCTCAAGTATTTGTTTTACTCTTTTTGTTTTCCCATCTATCTCTAGATGATATGTAATACTAATTTTGAGTCGTGTTCCCATAAAATTCAAGAGGATTTGCCAAAACCTAGAAGTAAATCATGAGTCTCTGTCTGATATGATTTTTTGAGGCACCCCAATGTGCAACTGAATTATCTCTTTTGGAAAAACTTGAGCGATGGATGATGCCTCAAAGGTTATCTTAACAAGAATGAAGTGAGGAATCTTGGTTAGTTTTTCAACAACTACCATAATGAAGTCATGTCTTTGTGAGGTCATAGGTAAGCCTCCCACAAATTCCATTGAAACAACTTCACACTTAGTTTTTCGTATATCATGGGGTTGTAGTAGACTTGCAGGGTGGAGATGTTTTGCTTTAACTTGTTGACATTCCAAAAAACAAGTGACAAAATGTGTTATATCTTTTCTCATCCATACCCAAAAGAATAACCTTTTCAACTCTGCATGCATTTTCCTTACTCTCAGATGTGCATCATAAGGGGCTCGGTGGGCTTCCTCCATTACCAATTCCCTAAGGTATTCATTATTTAGCACATACATATTACCTATAAATTGTAATAACCCATCATTATCTAAGGTGTACCCTTCCATTCATATCCCACCAGTACTCCCTCTTATAAAGTAGATTTTATTCGTTGATAATGATGGTCTTTTATAAAGTGGCTTCATATCTGGTCTCTTAAGTCTATTATGAATGAAAACATCAAATGAACTATAGGTATTCTACTTAAAGTTCTCACAACCCTATTTTATTTTCCTTTTATGAAGGATACCTTGAAATCATATTCACTAAACAACTCACTCCAACGTCATTGTTAGGCATTAAGTTCCTTTTGGGTGAAAATGTATCCAAGGCTAGACTTGTGATCTATATTTAGTTCAAATTGACATCCCATTAGATAATGTCTCAAGAGTTTTAGAGCCATTATAAAGACATCCAACTCAAGATCATGAGTGGCATAATTGACTTTGTGGTTCCTAAGTTTACGTGAAGCATAAGAAATAATCCATACTTCTTGTAGCAAGACCACTTGCAATCTGATGCAGGAGCATCACCAACATCAAGCGAGCCAGTGCAGAGGTGAAGGACAGCTGGACAAGTCAGTACAAATTTTGAATTTCTCTTGGATTGATGCGCAAACATAAATGTGGCAATTTAATGAAGTGCACTTGTATAATGTAACGGACCTTGAGCAATTTTGTCTCGTCCTTAGTAGGTAGAAGGCATTTAAAGTAGTTAATGCAGGTAGATATAATTTAATTCTAGATTAGACAGTTTTTAGAGCGCAAGAGGGAAATGGGATATAGACACCCTCATTGTGTATTGTAATATTATTGGAGTTGAAGCATATGAGCATAGAAGAGAAGTAGAGAGTTGTGTAAGAACACCCATGTACAGATATTTGGATTACCAAAAGAGTTTGATTCAAATTCATGGTTTTGTGTTTGTTCTCTGTGTATTGATGCTGAATGATATGCCCATGAATGTTTGCTTCCTATTATGAATTTGCTTTATGTGCTGTGTATATGATTTCATGTTGAGTTGAAGTCTGAAAGGAAGAAGGAATGAGTTTCAATTGTTTCTCTATCTGAACAAGGATTCCTGCAAGGAGTGCAGTCGAATTTGTCTGCAAGGAGTGCGTTGACAGAGGGTTCAGTTAGAGATAGCTTATGTTCTTATTCACTCTAAGGTGCAGACAGGTACAGGAGCCCTGCAAGGAGTGCACAGACTGAGTGAAGTCTTAGGGTTGAGGACCTGAGTGAAGTATTTGAAAGACTACTGTTGCAGGTGTGTGCAGGGTCAAAAAACTTCAACACTTGGGAGTGTCTGAAGGTTTCCGCAAGGAGTGCATGCAAGAGTCTTTTCTAAGACTCAGAATTATAAGAAAGCTCAGGAAGGATAGGGCCTTCGAAATTGTTGAAAGATAGCGTAGGGAAGCTATGATTGGAAGTTTGTAAGAAGAGTCGCTAGTTTACGCCACAAGTGGATGGGTTCCGCAGAGGAACACTTAGCTATTCACAAAAATCACCAAGGAAGCAAGAACGGTCGAAATTCTCCGAGGAGAATTTGTGAATTTCCATGGGCCGTTAGATATCACAGAGGAGCAGGGGAGATACGGTGAGTATTCCCAAAAGGTTTGAAGCTCAGGAGGGGTAGAACTGTAGAGCTAAGTTAGAAGGACCATCGGATCTACTCATGGATCTCCATATCGGGTTTTTACGGGTGGTAGTCCTATGAACTTGGAAACGAGAATCGAAAAATCACGATATGCGATATCCCGATGGATACGAGAACAGTGTGGGGACACAGGGGTTGGCAAGTGGACAGGTGGCACACTGTATCAGGGTTTTGTGGCGAGAAGTCCCGAAACATATGCATTAGGATTCGCGATATTGCGAACTCCGAAATGTTGATGAGGTAAAGGGCGTTGAAAAGTCAAACTCGCGAAGTGTATCAGAGTTTCGGCATATCGAGACTCGGGAGTCATAGAACTGAGTTTCTCAACATCGCGAGCGCCGAATTCGTGATAGGAAAAGTCCTGATAGAGAAAAGAAAGGTTCAGTGTTGATTGGTTGTCGGGTTTCGGGGATTCGAGATTCCAACACTCGACCACCGGATTCGTGAAGTCGCGAAGTCCGATATCCCAATTGTAAAGAGGGGATCCAATGAAAAGGATTGTTGTGGGTGCATATTTCCCAATAGGGAAATAGAAGAACATTGAGAGTTCTTCGGGCTGTGGAAGAAGAGAAGATCCTGTGAGCACACGGACCTTCCGATCTGCGGGTGTGGGGAGCATGCGTGTTGCATCAAGTTTGGTATCAGAGCACAGAAAGGTTCTTTGCTTTCTGTAGTAGAGAAGAAGAATTCACCATGCCGCCAAGGAGAAGGGACATGCAGACACCCGATCCACCAGAGGATAGGGAAATGTCGAGAAGAAGAGGCAGGAAGATGACATATCCAACTATGAAGAGAGAGATGTGTGATCTATGAGCTAGACTCGAAGACATGGAGACAACGCAAAGACACACAATCAGTGTGGGGGATCTGAGTAATTCTGAAAGTGAAGTTGAGGCTGAACGTGAAGAGGAAGTTGCAGCTGAAGATGCATCAAATGAACGTTTGATCAGAGCTATTGCAAGGATGGGTGTAAGAGAAAATATGGACATTCTAATTTATGAGGGAAACCTGGATGTAGAGGAGCTTCTGGACTAGATTAGAGCTCTAGACACATACTTTGACTATGAATATGTCGAAGAGGACAAGAAGGTCAAGCATGCTATCAAAAGATTGAAAGGACATGCAACATTGTGGTGGGATGAACTACAAGCTGATAGACACTGCAAGGGCAAGCAGAAGATCAAAAGTTGGGATAGAATGATCGCGAAGCTGAAGGCAAATTTCATCCCCAGAGATTACCAAATTACTCTGTTCAGGAGGATGCAGAACCTGAGACAGAAGTTGATGACAGTGAAAGAGTACACTAAGGAATTCTACAAACTGAACATTAGGGCAGGTCATTGGGAAAGCGATGATGAAAAAGTTGCCAGGTACATGAATGGCCTGAGATATGATATCGAGGATGAGATGAGCATGGTAACCATCCGAACGGTGGAAGATGCTTATCAGATGGCTCTAAAGGATGAGGAGAAGTTGAGCCGAAAGAAGAGTCAAAGAGGCCAAGGCAGAAGTCATCCCAGAGGCAAATCAGTTGCCCAGGATAAATATCAGAAGCCCAAGGAGGACTGGAAGAAGCCTAAGACTTGAACTGAAAGAGGTGGAACCTCACAATGAGGGTAGCATAATGAGCAAAGAGGAGATTATGCTGACAACAACACTTTTCCTCGTACTAGAGGTAGAGGAAGAGGAAGAGGTGGTGTAATCACATGCTTCACATGTGGAAAGAATGGGCACAAGTCTTATGAGTGTCCAGATAAGAAGAAGAAGATTGGAGAAGATCACATCACCGAGGCACAGAGGCGGGATGTTGAGGCAGAAGACGCTGAAGGTGGAAGATCGTTGATGATGTGAAAAGTCCTTTTGACACCCGAGAAGGAGGTGGAGAGTTCAGTCCAAAGGACCAAACTTTTCAGGACTGCTTGCAAAACCAAGGACAGGGTATGCAAGGTCATTGCAGACAATGGTAGCACGGATAACCTCATTTCAACCGAGATGGTAGAGAAGTTGAAGATGGAGATGACTGATCATCCAAGCCCATACAGAGTTTCATGGCTACAAAAAGGACACCAGGTAACTATCACTAAACAATGTTTAGTTGAATTCAAGATAGGAGGATATAATGATAAGATATTATGTGATGTCATTCCTATGGATGTTTGTCATCTATTGCTGGGTAGACCATGGCAATATGACTGGAATGTGATTCATGATGGGAGAATGAACACATACACCCTGGAGAAGAATGGGAGGACACACATGTTGCTTCCAATTAAGGATAAGGAGGTGAAACCGAAAGTAAGAAACATAGTACTTCTCATGAGTGGGAAGGAACTTCTTACAAAGGTTAAGAAGAAGGAGGATCCATAGTTTATTGTCGTCAGGAAACCAAGAATTGTTTTGACTAGCACAAGAATGGATGATTTACCAGAAGAAGTTCAGGAATTGTTGGAAGAGTTCACTAACATAGTAGTGGACGAATTACCTCGTTCGTTGCCATCGATCAGGAGTGTGAGTCATCACATTGATCTCATACCAGGAGCCAGTTTTCCAAATAAATCCATGTACAGATTGACGCCGCAAGAGAATGAAGAGGTTAAAAGGCAAGTCCAAGACTTGTTGGACAAAGGTTTGATTAGGGAAAGCTTGAGTCCATGTGTTGTTCCAACAGTACTCAATCCGAAGAAAGACGGAGGCTGGAGGATGTGGACTGACTTCAGGGTGATCAACAAGATAACCATCAGGTATAGATTTCCATTGCCGAGGATAAATGATCTGATGGATTGATTGAGTGGAGCAAAGTATTTTTCAAAGATTGATTTGAAAAGCAGTTATCACCAGATCCGCATGAGAGAAGGTGATGAATGGAAGACAACATTCAAAACCAACGAAGGGTTGTATGAATGGCTTGTTATTCCATTTGGCTTAATGAATGCATTGAGTACCTTCATGAGGTTGATGAACGAAGTCCTGAGGGAGTTCATCAAAAAATTTGTCATTGTGTATTTGGATGACATACTGGTTTACAGTAAAACAGTGGCAGAGAATCTAAAGCATTTGGCTATAGTGATGCAGAAACTTTAGCAGGAGAAGTTGTTGATAAACATGAAGAAGTCCTCATTCATGAAGACAAAGCTCATTTACTTGGGGTTTGTTATTTCTGCAAATGAGTTGAGGATGGATCCAGATAAGGTGGAAGTGATCAAGAATTGGCCATCACCGAAGAATATCTTCGAGGTGAGAAGTTTTCACGGATTGGCTAGTTTCTACCGAAATTTCATTAGGAACTTCAGTGGAATTAGCGCAGCAATGATGGATACAATGAAGAAAAGACACAATTATTTTCACTGGACAGAAGAAGTTGAGAATTTTTTTGATCTGTTGAAGAGGAAGATTACGGAACAACCAGTTTTGGTGTTTCCGGATTTCCAGAAAACATTTCAAGTGAAATGCGATGCAAGCGGATTTGCAATCGGAGCAGTCTTAAGTCAGGAAGACAAGCCGATAGCATACTTCAACGTGAAGCTGAATGAAGAGAAATTGAAATAATCCACTTACGATAAGGATTTTTATGCTATTATCCAGGCATTGAAGAAATGGAGGCATTACTTGATCCCGAAGGAGTTTGTATTATACAACGACAATCATGCATTGCAGTTTGTGACTCGACAGGAGAAGTTGAATCAGAGACATGTTAAATGGGTCGAGTATATGTAGAATTTCACTTTTGTGATAAAACATATTTTTGGTACTGCTAACAAAGTGGTTGATGCTTTGAGCAGGAAGTGTTTGTTGTTGCAGGAGTTCAAAGTCAAAACGTTGGGTTTTGATGATCTCAGGGACATGTACGCAAATGATCAGGATTTTAAGGAGGCATATCAAGCAGCTGGGAAGCCAATTCTTAGGGATAGAAGCCAATGGATAGAGTACATGATCCATGATGAATTACTATTTAGGGGTAATCAACTGTGTATTCTGAAATGCTCCATGAGGGAGAACTTGCTAAAGGAGAAACACAGTGGAGGATTGGTAGGGCACTTTGGTCATGACAAGATGTTCGCAAAGCTAAATGAGTCATATTTTTGGTCGGGAATGCGAGCATATGTCAAAATATCTATGGACAGATGCAGAATTTGCCAGTATTCGAAGGGAAGGAAGAAGAATGCAAGGTTTTATCAACCATTTCCCATACTAGAGAGGTCGTGGGATGCAATCAACATATATTTTGTATTGGGGTTGCCAAGAACACAAATAGGTGTTGATTCAATATTTGTGGTGGTGGATAGATTTTCCAATATGGCACACTTCATTCCATGTCAGAAAACCAGTGACACAACTCACATTGCGAATCTGTTTTTCAAAGAGGTCATTCGACTTCATGGCTTACCCAAAAGCATAGTTTCAGATCGAGATACGAAGTTCATAGGGCATTTTTGGAGGACCTTATGGAAGAATCTGGGAACTAACTTATCATTTAGTTCAGCTTATCATCATCAGACAGATGGGTAGACAAAAGTAGTGAATATAAGTCTGGGAGACTTACTGAGGAGCTTGGTAACAAATCACCATAGCTAGTGGGACAACATATTACCACAGGTAGAGTTTGCATATAACGACTCAGTTAACAGGAGCACCGGGCAGAGTCCATTTCAGGTTGTTTATAGCATGTAGCCAAGAGGAATTTCTGATCTGAGAGATTCAGAATAGACTGTGACTAGGAGCGCTAGTGCAGAAGAATTTGTAGACGCAATGAAGGAACTTCACAGCCAGGTGAAGGAGCAACTGCTGAATTAAAGCCAGGAGTATAAGCGCAGAGCAGATCAACATAAGAGGCAACTTCAATTTGAAGTTGGTGACTTGCTTCTGGCACATTTGAGGAAGGAAAGGTTCCCGAGGGGAACATATAATAATCTAAAGATGAAGAAAATCGGGCAATGTAAGGTCTTGATGAAATTTGGGGCAAATTCTTATGAGATTGAATTACCCGATGGGATCGGAATTTCTCCGATATTCAATATCTCAGATTTGTACCCATATAAAGCTAAGGAAGAAGGGAATGGAAATGAACAGCCAGTGATCCAGTGGAAAAAGCAGATGCCAGTAGCAAATAAGCCGCAGATGGAATGCATACTGGATAAAAGAGTGAACAAGAGGACCAGGCGAAAGCAATTCTTCGAGTATCTGGTCAAATGGAAGAACCATCCAGTTGAAGATGCCAGCTGGGAGAATGAAGCAGAGATACAAAAGCATGGACAGACCATGCATGAGCTCATGGACAGGATCCCATGAAAACTTTCAAGCGAGGGAGTATGATGCAGGAGCATTACCAACATCAAGCGAGCTAGCGCGGAAGCGAAGGACAGCTGGACAAGCCAGTACAAATTTTGAATTTCTCTTGGATTGATGAGCGAACATAAATGTGGAAATTTAATGAAGCGCACTTATATAATGTAACAGACCTTGAGCGGTTTGCTCTCGTCCTTAGTAGGTAGAAGTCATTTAAAGTAGTTAATGCAGGTAGATAGAATTTAATTCTAGATTAGACAGTTTTTAGAGCGCAAGAGGGAAACGGGATATAGACACCCTCATTGTGTATTCTAATATTATTGGATTTGAAGCATTGGAGCATAGAAGAGAAGAAGAGAGTTGTGTAAGAACACCCATGTACAAATATTTGGATTAATAGAAGAGTTTGATTCAAATTCATGGTTTTGTGTTTGTTCTCTGTGTATTGATGTTGAATGATATGCTCATGAATGTTTGCTTCTTGTTATGAATTTACTTTATGTGCTGTGTATATGATTTCATGTTGAGTTGAAGTATGAAAGGAAGAAGGAATGATTTTCAATTGTTTCTCTATCTGAACAAGGACTCCTGCAAGGAGTGCAGTCAAATTTGTCTGCAAGGAGTGCGTTGACAGAGGGTTCAGTTAGAGATAACTTTTGTTCTTATTCACTCTAAGGTGCAGACATGTATAGGAGCCGTGCAAGGAGTGCATAAGCCGAGTGAAGTCTCAGGGTTGAGGACCTGAGCGAAGCATTTGAAAGACTGCTTCTGTAGGTGTGCGCAGGGTCGAAGAACTTCAACACTTGGGAGTGTCTGAAGGTTTCCACAAGGAGTGCGCGCAAGAGTCTTTTCTAAGACTCAGAATTATAAGAAAGATCATGAAGGATAGGGCCTTTGAAATTATTGAAAGACAACATAGGGGAGCTATGATTGGAAGTTTGTAAGAAGAGTCACTAGTTTGCACCACAGGTGGATGGGTTCCGTGGAGGAACACTTAGCTATTCACAGAAATCACCAAGGAAGGAAGAACGGTCGAAATTCTCTGAGGAGAATTCATGAATTTCCATGGGCCGTTAGATTTCATAGAGGAGCAGGGGAGATACGATGAGTATTCCCAAGAGGTTTGAAGCTCAGGAGGGGTAGAACCATAGATCTGAGTCACAAGGATCGTCAGATCTACTTGTGGATCTCCATATCGGGTTTTCACAGGTGGTAGTCCCGTGAACTTGGCAACGAGAATCGCAAAATCGCGATACACGATATCCCGATGGCTACAAGAACAGTGTGGGGCCATAGGGGTTGGCAAGTGGACAGGTGGAACACTATATCAGGGTTTCATGGTGAGAAGTCCTGAAACATATGCATTAGGATTCACAATATTGTGAACTCCAAAATGCTGATGAGGTAAAGGGCGTTGAAAAGTCAAACTCGCGAAGTGTATCAGAGTTTCAGCATATTGGGACTCGGGACTCGGAGAACCGAGTTGCTCGACATTGCGACCATCGAATTCGTGATAGGAAAAGTCCCAATAGAGAAAAGAAAGGGTCAACATTGACTGGTTGTCAGGTTTCAGGGATTCGAGATTCCAACACTCAACCATCGAATTCGCGAAGTCGCGAAGTCCAATCTCCAAATTGTAAAGAGGGGATCCTGTGAAAAGGATTGTTGTGGGTGCAGATTTCGCAATAGGGAAATAGAATAACATTGATATTTCTTCAGGCCGTGGAAGAAGAGAAGATCCTATGAGCACGTGGACCTTCCGATTTGCGGGTTTGGGGAGCATGCGTGTTGCATCACAATCCTTCCCCTTATTTATATGTGCATAAACAAAAGTCTTTGTCCATGTCAGGTACTCTTAATATTGGGGCAGTGGTCAATCATAATTTCAGCTCAACAAATGATTCCTGACACTCATTGGTCCATACAAATTTAACACTCATTTTTTGTAGGGTTGTGATGGGACAAATGATTCAAGAGAATCTTTCCACAAACCTTATATAATAACCTACTAGTCCCATAAAGTTGTGTACTTCTTTAGTATTTTTAGGAGCTAGCCAATCAATTATAGTTTCAATTTTACTACGATCTACTGCAATACCCTTTCCACTAATGGTATGTCCTATATATTGGATTTCATTTTGGAATAAAGAACATATATTTATTTTCCCATACAACTAGTGATATTTGAGGCATTGAAGTACCAAACTTAAGCGTTCTTGATGTTCCCATTCATTTCAGGGGTAAATGAGGACGTAATCTAAGAATTCTTGAACAAAATGGCCCAGGTATTTGTGGAACATGCTATTCATCAAGTTTATGAATGTTGTTGGGTCATTGGTCAATCCAAACGGTACTACAACAAATTCATAGTGATCAAATCTTGTTTTGAATGCAGTCTTTGGTATGTCCTCCTTAATTCTTAGT
The DNA here is from genome assembly GCA_009831015.1 of Picea engelmannii. NCBI lineage: Eukaryota > Viridiplantae > Streptophyta > Pinopsida > Pinales > Pinaceae > Picea > Picea engelmannii. The sequence goes on from ML776612.1 coordinate 273,552, forward strand.
TGGTAGTATCCTGACCTCATGTCTATCTTGGAAAATACAAAGGCTCCCTTTAGTTGGTCCAAGAGGTCATCAATGTGAGATATGGGGTACCTGTTCCTGATGGTCGCTTTGTTCAGATCATGATAATCGATGCATAACCTAAGTTTTCCATCTTTCTTCTGCATAAAGATCATTGGTTCCCCCCAAGATGACACGCTAGGTATAATCAATTCTTTATTGATAAGTTCCTAGAGTTGCATACCTAACTCATTAATTTTTCGAACAATCATTTAATAAGGTGTTTTAGATATGGGTTATGTTCCAGGTTTCAAGGAAATGGATAAATAAATTTCTCATATAGAAGGCAAACTTGGAAACTCTGGAGGAAATACATCTACAAATTCAGAAAGTAATGGATGCCACTTATCAGAAGGGTTTTCATCTTCACTATTCATCTAAACTGCATAAATCCTACACCCTTTCCTCATACACTTTTTAACTTTCTTGGATGAAAAGAGGTGTAAGGTAGATTCTCACTTAATTCTCTCAATCCCTACAGATTCCCCTTGATCATTCTGGCACAAAAATCTCTTTTGAAGAAGTCCACTAGTGCTCAATGGGATTCAAGCCAATCCATTCATAAAATTAAGTCATAAGTTCTCATATTTTTTTTATACAAGTTTCTTTTTGTGACACAACCCCAAATGTCAACAATACAATTCTTTACCAGTGAACCTACTGATTGCTTAGCACTCGATGTCATTTCTACCATCCTAAAGTTATTTTGGTTGTGATTTTCCAGCCCACATCTAATTAGAGAAAAGGATAAATAAAGATATCAGTGGCACCATAATAAATCAACACAGAAAGAGGAGTGTTTACAATCATACCCATGGACTCTATCAATGTGGCTTGATGCTCATCTTGGTGATGGTTTAGGGGACCATGAATTCAATGTGGTTCATGTGGTTGTTCCCTTTTCACCAAAAATCCCTTATGTCTAACACCAACTTGATACTTTGGGAATTCTCTTTTATAATGAGGACCCCCACATTCCCCGACCCCAACCACCATGCCCTCGACCTATTCCATGGGTTCATCTCAAGTAGGGTTAACCCTTTTATATTTTTGGAGGAGATCTGAAAGTGACACTAACAACCCTTGTTGCATTCTTTTGTCTACCATGGAAGCCATATCAGTTCCCCCTAACTTTGATAACCTTATATTTGTAGGATTCCTTCATCGTTTTCTCTAGTTGCTTTGATTGACCCTTCATATCAATCATCCTTTGGACATGTTTGAACACAATTTTTATTGCTACCATGGTGGTGGGTTTCCACATGGCAACTTTTGCTCGAACCAAAGGGTCAAGCCCATGTGAGAATATTTCAATTTTTTGTTTATCATCTTCCGTATAATCCACATGATGGACTATTTTGTATAAATATGCTTCATATGCTTTTGTTGATCTACTATTTTTTCTCACTACATGGAAGACTCCTTCTTGTTGGTTCTTTTATTCCTTTGACATATATATGGTTCTAAAGGGTTCCTAAAAAATTTCCCAAGTAACCTACAAGGGTGTGAATTACAACTAAGTCTCTTCATTTTCCCACCATAATAAATATTCTCCTTTAAGGAGACTCATTTATATTTGTTCATTTTTAGTGGTGGAGTATGTTTTAAAGTCGAGTGCTCTCTTAATGCCTATCACCCAAGGTTATGCTATCGAGCCCCCATGTTGTCCTATGAACTAAGGTCATTTTTATTTTTGAACTTATTTCATAATATATAGGGGTTTTAGTCTCTCCTTGGTATTAGAAAGAAAGACTTGATCCTTGTAACGTACCCATCCACCCACGGGCTGGCCACGCTACTTCAAAAATTGTATTTCAAAACTAATTTTAATTTCTGATAACATTTAATTAATTAAGAAGCATGAAAGAATCACATGCAATAATCAAGATTCATGCTACAACATAAAATAAATGAATAATATGACATGAACAACAATAACCAACAAGCATGCATATTATAATTACATATCTCATAGATAAATAAATACATAGCAGAATATACATTATACAAAAAACACAGAGAACACTTATCTTTTCAAAAAAACATTCACCAACTGACTGCAAACCAAGGACATTCCTCCCAACCATAGAAATTATTGTTCCAATTCTCAATAGTAGTGTCACCCCCGAGCCATGGCTATGAATCCACAAGGACGAGTCCTAGGCCAAATCTAGAAACACACCAGTTAGTTAACTAGCTCTCAGGTTTTCCCAACCACACAACAATCCTAATTTCCATCTCTCTTTCCCCTTCAGCCTGCACAACCCAAAGAAATGAACCCCTTTCTCTGCCATGCAGTCCCTCAAGATTTTCCATTTCTCTCAAGGGCTCTAGTGCTACTGGTTAGGAAATCTCCTTGCTGGAAACTCAAAGGTTTCTCAGTTGTGGATAGTTCTTTCTGAATTGCCATCAATCTCATGCACACAAACATCCATTCCCTCCTAGAATGACCAATAATTTATTACAACCATCTAGCAATGGCTCTCCTCTTCCAACCATTTGTTTCCATGCTTAGACCAAGAGCATACGAATTCGAAATAATGAAGAACCCAAAAATGAAAGAGTGAGAAGAGTGTAAGAGTGGATGGAGAAGAACAAGTGAACCCCCAAAATAACTCACAATGGATTTTTATATAATTAAATTAAATCAAGAACCGCATGGCCTTCCTCCCAAGAAGCTCATGTAATCACTTTTCTCAATTAAAACCAAAATGGAAAAATAAAATATAATAAAAAGACTTATCCCCTTTAGCCCCCTCTCTTGTGGAACCATAGCCTCCTATCTCTTGTCCTTGTCTGTCTCACAACCAATAATGTATTTTATTAATATATATATATATATATATATATAT
>ML776612.1:276578-314776 GCA_009831015.1 Picea engelmannii
TTCCAACTTTACCGGTTCACCAGCTTAATGTCACATTTATGTAATACATTCTAGTTCATAGGGATTAAAACTAAGGTGTTACAATCCTATTTTTGTTTTTGTTCTAACTCCCTTTCCAAACTTTGATCTATCTTTGGATTTTGATCTTGGATGGTAACCTATTCCTTAAATATGTTAGCCATTTCTCCTAGGGAACGTAATATGGCTTGTTCTACCAAAGTTCCCAAATTTGTGGCATCTTGAGGTGGGGTTCCAAATTCATGGTTGACTTGTGTTTTCCTTCAACACTTAGGGGCCATCACTACTCTTGTAAGAAGACTCATTATGAGCTTATATTTTTTTAGTAAAACTATTATCCATATCAATTCATTCCTTTTTGAAAAAAATATAAATAGTCCTATACTAACAAGAATAATTCAAAATATAAACAAATTGTAACGCTATCAACACTCATAACCTGTGAGCACAAAGGGGAAGATAAACACAATCCATAATAGATTTTGTCCATTCATATAGCTCATCCTTGGTAACAACATCAAACATTTTTAATAGTAATAAATATACATACTTTGTTTCATACTTTGTTTCATGTTAGAGCAATCTTGGATTATAACGATAATTATTTGGCTATGAGAGGTTTCATGGTGTAATTGTATGAGTAGGCATATGAGTGCATAGTCAATTTCCCTATTGTTTCACACACCTTAACCAACCCAATGAGTTTACATTGAGTAGCATCACACTAGTGGAATTTGACTTATAATCATCCTCAGAGTGTATTTTAGCCTATGCACAATTTCCCACGTCGTTTTTGGTGCAAGAGGCCATTCCCTCTACCCATTTTTTTATTTTTATCTTGTAAAGTGATCATATTTCAAAAATGCCTTCTCTTCGATTAGTTTAAATTTGAAATCTCCTCACTCTATATTATTATTCCTTGCCTAAAGGTTGCAGGGACTATTGTAAACAATTTTCAATATTGTGCATGCAAAGCAGAGTTTTTAACCCAACATTTTGTTGTCAAATTTCATGGAATACTTTTATTTCACCTATCAAATACTTCCAACAATATTTTTTAACCAATCACAAATTTTGAGGTCTTATTTGGCCTCATTTATAGGTAAGGGGAAATTAAATGAGCTATAAACTTAGGAAACAAAGTATCTATCTACCATATATTGTAACTAGATGGATTAATTCTAGAGTTCAAGTTAAGCATTAATCCTAAACATTAAATGTTTGATCTTTGAATATGTACATTAAACTTCATCATTCAATGTGGAAATGCCTTCGAGAGGTTTCTATGTTGCAATGACTTCGAGATGTTTCTGCATGTGCTTTACTTCCCAGACGCTCCTCTTGTTGTGACCTACCTCCTCCTGCTTGTGCCCAAATTAACACTACACCATCATCTGTCTATAATGGTTGGAGTGAACCCATTCCCTTTGTTTCTGGCATACCATGATTGTTTGACCAACCAAACTCAGCTAAAAGACTGTTTCCAAAACCTAATGACTCTATGTCAGAAGAATAAGCATCCAACCTTCTGGCGAGCTCTATAAAAAGAATAAGATGAACATTTCTAATGAAGGTGATCCATCGACCAACCATGCTAAGATAAATGAATGCTTCAATTCCTTAATGAGGCTATGTCAAAAGAATGAGACAAGAAATCATGTCAGAAGAAGGAGACAAGAAATCTTTGGGTAGCTAGTGAGCTTTGTAAAAGGAATAATATGGTCATTTCTAACAAAGGTGAGTCATTAACTGTTAAACAAAGAAAACACAGAGTTTTCACGCTTCACGCTTCTTTCTTTCCCTTCACTAAAACAACAACAAAAAATATAGGTTAGTAAACTTGAATTTGTTTCTAATGTTTTAGACAAAAAAATAGGTGAGTAAACCCAAATTTGTTTCTAATTTTTTAGACAACAACAATGTGCAAAGTGTGTAGGTTGTAGATAGATACCACATGCAGTTTGCAGTCGTCTTTTTTCAGAGTTGAACATGTTTCGGGAGAAGGGAGTTCACACGGTTATTCATTCGGTCGAATTCTTTTTGCCCTAAATGTCACCTGACGAGGGGGAAACAAAGTTTTTGTATCATGCATAAGATGAGATCTCTCTCTAGATTTGGGAATTTCTTTATCTCTCCTATCGACACAAAGAATCCCATATTTTTCTAGTTCTTTTCCACTTTCTGAATGGAGCTCTTTATTTCTTTTGATTGAGCTCAAATATTGATCTGGCTTTCCATATAGGGATGTTTGGTAAGGGATTTTATTTATTCAAGGAAGATCTAGATTGATGTGGTGATTTATTTCTTTGAGGGGATGAGTATTTATCTGGGACTTGGAGAGGATATTTATGGGTAAGTTCCTGCTCAACTCTCTTTTTCCTGGTCATTTAGACTCTTTATCTATCTTACTTCATCAAAGGGGCTAGTAATCACTATCTTTCTCTATGAGGATTTCTCTTGCTTGAGATCTTTTGATTTGGGAATATCTTGTGTTCATTATGAATTGATAGTAGAGATACGGGAAGAGCGATTCTCTGGGAAATAAGTCCAAACCAGTCCAAACCACAGAGAGAGGGGATTTCTCTGTAGTGAACATAATGTGTTATGATAGGATTAATATACCAACAATGTGTGTACCTCGGGCATGACCACAGTTAGGTATTTTGGTAAGGGAAATATATCGACGACTAAAAACTCCCATGTTTATTGATTTAATAGCACAATAGATAGTGGTGATGAGAAAAACAATGGAATTGTTTGATAAGGGAAAATATATCCACGGCTAAAAAGTCCCAAGTTTATTTATTTAATAGCACAATAGATAGTGGTGATGAGCAAAGAAATGCAATTGTCTGATAAGGAAAGGGAGGAAATTTAAGACCAACCAACCAAGTTAGTACTTATTGTGCAAGGGAGTCTTGTAAATAAAAAATAACATCCCCCACTTCTTCTTTGGTGGGCACGGCCCCAAAGACCACACAGTCCCAAAATTGATGGTGCCCAAAGTTATCATTTGGCTTATTCCTATGAGAATTCCCACTCATTCAACAACTCCCAATGGTAGTTTAATGTTGTTCAGGGCCAGTTGATACTGACAAAACCACACTTCCTCCTCCTCCTTCCTATCCGCAGATGCACACGTACTGCGGTGCTGCTACTTTCCCCATTGAAAATTTACGTGAATTTTTATAGGCAGAGTATGTTTCCACCTACCAGGTAGAGAATGCTACCTCCTACTATTATTTCATTGGCCTTGCTATTCCCCTAGAATTGTCAATTTGATTGGCTCTTTAGCTAGCATGAAATTCTAATTTTAAGCTCTTTTTTCCATAGAGACCTACACAGGTTTTGTACCATCAATGGCGATACATTTCTTCCTTGAGGGAACGCATGGTTCGAATTGTCAGGCCACAACCCTTCAACCTTTGGTGATGAGGGTAAAATCTACACGGCATCTGGAGCACTCAATGACAACATATGGTAATGATACTGAAAAATTACATCCTTTATTGCTAGGTTGGAAGTCATGTACATACCATGCATTGAACAAATGGAAATAATAATGATATGATTACCATGCATTGCATATATGGAAATAATAATGATAGGTTGCATATTTTATTGGTAGGTTGTAATGTGAGTGCATACCATGATTTGAATTCAATTCAATTTTATTATTTTTATTTGGGCCACTAAAAGTATTTCATAAGATGAGAGGATAAATCAATTAAATTTTATTATTTTTATTTGGGCCACTAAAAATATTCCACAAGATGGGATGATTGTAAAAAAATTAAAATAGTATAATATATATATATATATATATATATATATATATATATATATATATATATATATATAGGATTAAGGAGATATTCACAAGTATGAGGTATGAGATATAAATATTGACAAAATTTCAACTTTTCAATTACATTTCTATAATCTATGAAACATATATCTTACCACAAAGTTCAAATAACAACTTCTATTATTTATTGTGCTCTAACTATTGGCATTAATAAAGCATATTTTCACCTTGTCTTATAACTAACTTATTTTCTCTATTATTACCAGCTCTACTACCTTGAAATATGCTATGCTCACTTACTACCTTGAAATATGCTATCCTCACTTTAAAGGTTGATCCAAAACCTCTTCGCGAAGAGAATATTCATTTCAAACCTAGTCGCCAAGCATATTTTTAGAACCTAATTTCTTGCACTCAACAACAATATCATGAAGAGAATATCGATTTAAAACATCCTCACCAAGCATTTTTTTAGAACCTAATTATTTCACTCAAGAACAATAGAAAATGATATAATGTAATAAAGAACAAACCAAGTTAGAAAATCTATGTCAAACTCCAGAGTTTGGCTAGAAATAAAACTTTCTCAATATTTAACTCTAGTAAGCAAATCCCTGAAGGTAGGGACTTGCTACCCTGTAGCTCCACTTGTTAGGACAAGGATTCAAGATTAGTTGCAGGTGCATGATTACTTTCATTTTTACATGAACATGTTTTTTTTTGGATGGAAAAGTTTTGACAGAACTTATGCATTATTAATTATTTGTAAATCATTTCTTTAAATCCCATATATAAGATATTTTCACATCAAAATTATTATCGAAACCCTAGATGTGTGATATTTGAACAAAAATTTTATTTAAATCCCATATATATGATATTTTCACAGCTTTCTATAATTGGAAACTTTATTTTTTCTAACATTCATGTATTTCTTTTGGTTTCATGTTAAGATATGATGGAACACCAAAAGCCTAGCTATGGTTAGAAAAAATAATTTAGTCGCAAAAGGAAAACGTATAATTTAACAAGCGCAGGGAACAAATTCTATGGTGATCATATTTCATGTTCTACATTGTTCTTCAAGGATTGGTCCATCCAACTGTGATCCTAAAAAATTGTGTCATTTTCTTATGTTTTTCCCATAATATAGTTGGTCAGATAGATTAGAAACTATCAAATGATCAAATGATTATATTTCCACAACTTGCACCAAAGTCTAAGTGAGGGATGGTGCATTGATTTGTGTAGATTGAGGTAAAAAATGATATAACTAGGCATGTTGAGTTCACCCTTTGTATCTAATCCATATGATGATATCAACACTTCCTTCAATCCTGTGAGTCAGTGGACACAGTCTCCAAATGCCCCTATTCATTGAGATCTACAAATCAAATACCAAGTGTAATGTTTATGATTTTTTCTCCTAGTATTTGATATGTAATGTGTGGATGTGTTTATGGCTCTTTAAATTAGCATGTGTGTTCCTATACTCTTGAGACGTAATACACTTATATTGTTGGAATTATCTGAGGTTTTTATTTCACACTTGTAGTTTGGATTTTGATTCATGATTTGGTTAGGATCCGATGGATGATTGAATAGATAAATTTCTACAGCTCGACATCATCATAATTGAAGTAGTAAAAAACATTTGGTTGCAAACCTAACTGGTTCACTTGATAATGTCTCACATATATGATGTTGTAAAACAATAAAATTTTCATCCTTTGGTGAGTATGTTACCTTAGTGCTCCCTTCCCAAAATACATTGTGGTATATATGATAATAAATTTGTACCATGGGTATGTATTAGTAATGTTGATATAAAGGAGAAGAACTTTGGAAAAAAGGAATAAACTAAGAACAACTATTGCACTATAGGATGCACACCACAATAATTGCAAATATCAATCTTAAAATTGCATGAAACCCCATATTTGTTGATTGGATCATTGTTGCTACTAATGGAAGGACTGGTAGACATAATATTGACAATACAACCTTTCTCGGATCAATAAGAACTTTAGTACAAATATGAGTGGATCATTGGGTCTTATACTAGAAATTTCCACCACATCCAAAAAATAGATCTAACAACTAGGTCTCTAGGAAAGAGGGAAGATCCAAAGCACTAGACCCATGTTGGTTGATAAAAACTAGATTCCACAGAAAATGTAACTTGTATGGTTTAGGGAGGAGCAAGAAAAAACCTAGATTAAGATAGGGTTAAATTTGGGTGTTGATACCAACAATCTCATGAAACCTTTTATTTTATAAACCTAATTGAGAGGGACCATGGGTCTGAAGGGTTATAACCCAAGCTCTGATACCATGTGTAATGGCCACTTTATTGAAAAAATATAAATACATAAATTACCTAAAGAAAATTATCAATTTAGATAATCATTGGTAGGAAAACTTCAATAAAATTAGTTAACTTGCAGGAGTAGTGAGCAGTGAAGGACTTACCTTTGGTGAAGAAGCCAACATACTTGTAAGTTTGGTCACTTCATAAATGTAGCGATACCTTTACGTTTGATCTGAAAAATGAAACAATAAAATGGGGGACAACTCTCCACCCAACCATAGACCTTGCTACTTTAATCCTTCAATAGTAGGTCACCCCTAAACCCTCAATCCACTACTATGCCAATGATTCTTTGCCTTGTCCTATATAGCCAAAATATAAAGAGAGTGATGATTATCCTCTTCTCCTTCCTCCCCCTCTTTATATAGATTCCATCCATGATAAAGGTCCCAATCCCCCTGTATCCACTTTTAATTAGTTATTATATTTTACGGTTTTTTCCATAATTTACCGTTACATATTTTTCTTTTATTACCCCAAAGATTTATTAATAAACAATTATTATGATATCCTTAGATAATTATTACACTTCCTTATTATTATTATTTATTTAATAATAATGTGGGGATGATCCCTTTAGAATAGTTATTATACTTCTTTATTAATAATAATACATGGATGATCCATTTAGATTAATTATTATACTATTATTATTATTATCTATTTAAATAATAATAATAATATTGGGCATGACACTACAAAGGATTGATTTTATCCAAAGAGTGAAATATTTTCATGTGGATGGTGTTTGGAGATTCTATGGCAGTAATCTATGCAATCCATAAGAGGAGATTGACATATAACAACATGCTTAATGAAATTTTATCTCACATTTTTTCACTAGATGATCGTTTTGATGAAGTTAAGGTATATCATATTAAAATGGTCCTCAATACAATAGTGGATTTATGGGATAGAGTTGGAGCTAGGATGAAATGTGGATAACTTAATTTAAATGGTGTTAGGGGGGTATTTTTTATCCCCTAGTTGCACCTCTCTATCATGTAGACAGGTGGATATGGGATGTCCCATCATTCCTTGGTTTTTCCTCCCACACATTTGTGTATTTATGTCACCTATGCAAGAATTCATTTGGGATCAATTCTTTGCAATTTCTTATGTCGTTTTCCTCTCTCAGCCATGGAGTGTTCTAATCCATTTATCTGTTGGGTCCTCTTTCTTATTCATCTTCAGAGCTTGGGGTTGTTGCTTCAATTGGCAAATGCGAGACACTAGAGGTTTTTGTTGTCTTGAGAACTTGTGGTTGATTCTTTGGCTCAATATACAATGATAAGAATTCTCACACCACCTGTAACACCCCTATTTCCCCCAACCTGTAATTAATCATTAATTAGGATTACCATGCTGTGGCATGGGAACAGTGTAAATGAATTATTGTTTGAATTGCCAATAAATGACTATGGGGGTGAATCCTTGAAGGTAATAACCGTGATATCACTAGAGGAAAGAATGTGAAAACGATAAGAGAACCATTAATAAGAAAAGGACCAGTGGTTGACCCATCAACCACCCCCATGAATGGAAGCATGGTATAGCTGCAGAAGGTCAACCCGAATTACCACAGGGTCCGACAGAACCAGACTAACCCGAGTTTCATTTTGACAGAAGGAAACGAGATAGGAGGGATGTGCATGCAAGGCACACAAGAGAGAATAAAAAGAAGAGTGGAGGATGCGAGGAACTCTCCAACAGATAACGAGTCAACGTCCATGAGCTTGATGTTGAGGAAGCATCTGATAAACCTCATTGAGGTCATGATAGAGAGAGAGAAATATCTAAGATTATGTAGAGAACGAGACCTGAGCAGAAGGCTATGAGCTTGATGCTGAGGAAGCACCTAATAAACCTCACAGAAAATGTGAAAGAGACAGGATCGTTGAGAATTGGCATAAATTCCCTGGTGATATCATGGCTTGGCATGGGGTTGTCCAGAGTGATAACAATGAATGCCTTTGATCCTATGGTTGGGTGGAAAGGAAAACACCCACAATCAATTAGTTGCTTACAAGTTGTAATAGATAAGTATTCTCATATCCTGTGTATTTAAGTTGTAACCGTGAATTAAATATGGATATCCTATGAATGTTGCAGGGACGTTCATGTTTTCTTAATAGGTATATTGTATCCCTGCAACTCTACCTGATTGTGTATTTAAGAAAATAAGGAATTATCTGGCTTGTACACGTAAATTCTTGAGCCCTGTGGTGGATCAAGTTAAAAATAAATGAACTGTGAGTTTTTTGACCTTGGGCATAGCCTCACATGTCCATGCTGACACTCCCAGTCATTCCTAAGGAAGAATTCTGTTAAGCTCAAGAGAGGTAGTGCATGTATTCACAGATTCTCTAGGAGGCGGGCAGAGGCCAAGAACCCCCTTAAGTTATAGAGTTGATAAATGAGTGCAAGGGGTGTGTAGAATATTTCTCTAAGTGTTAAGTTCAAGAGAATTAGTGAAAAATATGTAAGTACTTAAGGATATGACAAAGATTGGGAAGGATAGTGAAATTCAATCCCTTAAAGGAGAGATCCTTTTGTTTGGAAGACGAATTAATGAGATTAGTTTGGGAATACCCAAATTTCTTCACGATCGTTAGATATGGAGAAGGAGCATAAGAGTTAACTCGTAGAGCCCTTCAGACTTCATGGGTCTGATGAATGGAGCATATTCATCGTACAGGAGGTGAATCCCTTGAAGTCCCGAAGTTAATTTGGGTCATAGATTTGAGGATGCCAGGGAGCTATCCTGACCATCAGATCTATGATATAGTGAGCCTGACATTGACCACTTCGGGAGGATAGAGCTTTGGTAACACCAAAACCCCTGAAGTCTTGAAGCTAATCTGGGTCGTAGATTTTAGGATGCATGGGAACTATCTCAACCGTCAGATCTATGATACATTCAGCCCAATGTTGACCACTTCGGGAGGACAAAGGTTTGGTAACACCAAAACCCCTAAAGTCCCAAAGTCTCGAAGTTAATGTGGACCGCGGATCTAAGGATCCTTTGGGATCCCTCATGATCATTCAATCGTGGGGATGCATATATTACATTGAGATCATGTGGGGGCCCATGTGTCGAGTGATGATGTTTCCAGGTGTCCCTCTCGGAGTGGCACAACAATGGGACTGAAGGGACCCTTCAATGAAATTTAAGAGACGTAGATCTCTGGGGTCATGTATATACCCTCCGAGCATCAGATTTAGGCTGTGGTCATCCCGACGCTAACTGAATCTAGGAGAAAAAAGAATTTTTCATTGAAAAACTCCCAAAGATCCAAGAGCCGAAGAAGATCTGAGTCATCCAAGACAAAGGGATAGGTTTCGTCAGATCCTGCACTTTGAAGAGAAGACACTCCGAGAGAATCGAAGTGTGAAGGCACAAGTATTTATGAAGGCCAGAGTCCAGAAGTCATTTGATTCATCCATTGGAAAGGGACATGTGGTAGAAGATCTGCCATTTCAGAGAAAAGTCACTCCGGGAGAAAAGGGAGTGTGTTGAAAATGAACTCTCGAAGGTCGGAGAGATGAAGTTCATATGATTCATCCATCAACTGAGGACAGGTGTCAACAGATCTTCCATTTTGGAATATATCCACTTCGGAGGAAAGTGGGGTCGTGCAAGTTAAGAACTCTCAAAGCACGAACTACCCAAGTAAATCATGATCGTCTATCTGAGAGGGACACACGTTAGCATATCATGGAGTCCAGAAGTGTGAAATCTGGAGGAAAGGAAGGGAGGAAGTGGAGCATTGACTAGAAGTCATATGAATCTCCAAAGGTAAGGAATCATCCTAGATGTCCATTTTTGGAACACGTGGAGATTGGAGATTTACTCCAGGGGAATGTCACTCTAGAGGAATTGAGGAGTAAAGGCATGAGAACTCCTGAAGGTCAGAGTGTCAAATTTCATTAGAACCATCCATTGGAATAGGACGTGTGGCATGAGATCTGTTACTTCATAGGATTGGTACTTCGGAAGAAAGAACGTTGAGGAGCATTGAATGCAAGTCACCCGAAGCAGGAAAAAGGACAGATATCAACCATTGATCAGGGAAAACACATGGCGCCAATCTGTAACTCCAGGTATGGACCACTTCGGAGGAAAGAGGTGTTTGGAGTGTTGAAAAGTCCTGAATGTCAAATTCCTAAAGTAAATCCCAGTCATTGGTTGTGAAATAAGTGTGGACTGTAGATATAGTCCATGTGTGTTCACGAGTTTAGATTTCGACAGATTTGGAGTCAGGTGTGTCAAGAACACCCGAAGCCTGAAGCTCTAAAGTTCCCTTTGAGTTGGTGCATGGGCACAACCAGAGGCCATATGAAGGAAGGGGCCTAGCATGGAAATCTAGCACCTACTATTCAAATCCTTCAAAGGGTCCAGGAAAGATCCTGCGGGTTTGGAAGAATCTGCACTTTGGTGAAAGTGAAAACTAGAGAGAGTTGAGGGAAATAAAATTTTGATGCCCCACCCCTTAAAAGAGAACCTAGGGGTTATATGTGTTACAAATTGGTATCAGAGCACGACAACAACACTTGGCCTTCTTAGGCTCATGCATGAGTCGTATGCAAATATGTATGGAGGACTTTAAGGGGTAACACCCTATCTTACCGCATTCCTAAAAGGCTTAGTAAACCTCCACTGAAGGAAGTGTTAGCACTTGGTAAATTTCCTAGAGGTTGATAGCAGAAGAAATCTACGAAATGTAACTTCATCCAACCACTTTTGAAGTTGGGATCTATCCCTTCCAACTTTAGAGAGGGATCTCTCTATATGATTTAGCTATGTTTCCAATTTTAGATATTAGGCTGGTAAAGAAATAGATTGGTTTTGAAGTCAAAGTATTTTTTCGAATTGGTTGAGACAGTCTACACATCCATTGGGCTATGGGGTCTATATTTTAATAAAATATGAAATACAACCAGAAACGTGAAGGAAGACTTCCACAGGGAGAGATAATATACTCACTGGATATTTTAGTAGCTTAGATGATGAACAAAAGAAAATATGAGAGAGATAATTTCAACTAAGAAGCAGTTAAGAATTTCTTAATTGAAAACACCAGAAGATAAACACTAAAATCTTTCGAGTCAGAAACAGGGTATACGAGATAAATCCTGCAACATTCATTACTCTTAAAGATTAGAATTAGAAAACAAGATGATCACAAAGCAAGAATAACATTCAACTTAGAGAGTAAACATCACCAGTGAATACACGCAAGAATCCTGTAAAAGTGCCTCCTTTTTATTAATGGAAGATCTCTTCAAAAAGATTATAGTCTGATAGCGTCAGGGTGTGAAGATCAACAACACTCAATACTTGGAAAAGTGAAGTATTTATAACTCAAATTAAAAATGTTCCTGTCATAAATGACCAGGACGTGCTAAATCTATTTTTAGCCTAACTAATTTAACAAATCTCCTAAATCTAGGAACTGCTTGATGACTTGGTGTAACTGCACGCTGATTTCTGGGTAGACCGTTGATTAAGCCTTTGCACAACCTCATCTGACTGGACAGGTGACTGGACCTAGACATCTCATCTGCTAATCGAGTAGATCGCAGAGCTCTTCCCATCTGAGATGACTGGGCACATTGACTTTGAGCAGTCTTCGATACACTTCATCCATTTCTGTGTATTTGGCGAATGTAGGCTTGGTGAGGAATATGTATCGAATCTCATGTTGGATACTGATGTACTACTGAAGGGCATCCAGGAATGCTTTGTCGGTGATGCTCCCTTGTATGCCTGCAAATTTTGAACTGTCCTTAGACACCTCAGCCAATATCTTCTTGTAATCTGGGAGTGTCATCAGTTTATCATTAATAACCTTCAGACCAGGTAGACCTTTCTTTTGAAGAGCCTCAATCTTACTGAAAAACCTTTGTACCCCTTGGTCCATGACCTGAAACTTTTCTTCTAGCTGAAGAATTAGTCCTCTCTTGGTCAGAACTCTTTTGACCTCAAGGATGGTCTTGGTTCTGTCTTCAATATTCAGCTCTTCCAACTCTTCCCTGGTCTTAGAATTGAGGAACTTGATGATCTCATTTGCTTGTGTTGGCATGTCTCCCAATTCTACTCTGATCTTCTCAACGACCTGTTTTCTCCTCTGGACCAAATCATTCTTCTCAAACATGATTTGTATCATCGACCATATCTCATTTATGGACTTTGTGATGACTTTCCATACATTCTCTTTGACCTCAGCCAAAGTCTTCCCTGCCACTGTTTGCTTTTGGAGCTGCTGTAGCTCCTGCTTGAGCTGCTTTGTTACCTGCTTTTCCTTAGAGAGGCTGGTCTGGAAAGAAGTTTTGAGTTCCTAAAGGTTCTCAACTTCCTTTTTAAGCCTATTGATCTCTGTCTCCTGCAGGTTCATCTTTTCCATGGATTTAGCCAGGTCGGCTATATTCTCTTGGGATGTCAATGGAGTTGTAGATGGGACTGTTGTCACTGATGCTGTGTTTGCTCCTGAAATTGGAATGGCACTCAATGGAATGACTTCCATTGGATTTAGCTGCTCCTTCTCTTTCAATAATATCTCCATCTCAGCTTCCATTTCTTTGAGCTGTGCATTCTTCTCCATGAGCAGTTTGAGCATTTCGTCCTTCTCGCCTTCTTTTTCTGCTATCTCCTTTGCCTGCGAGTCCTCTGTGGGTGGGAGCTTCAGTTGTTTCCTTAAGGAGGAAATGTTAGAATTCTTCTTCTTTGTCATCTCCTCCACTGCTTTGACGTTCGAAGGGTCATAGCTGATCTTGAGGACCAACTCCTCCAAAGTTTTGATTCTATTGTCCTTCGCAAAGGACGATATATTCTCCAGCTTGAGTTGTGTTTGAGCATTGTTCAGTGACACCTGCAATTTGGCTGCAGAAGCGGAAGCATGCACCAACGTATGAAATACCATTTCCCCTGTCTACTTGTGCATATCCATCTGATCTACTGGGTTCACGTCCTTCATCTAGAATTTGAAGGTTGCCCGCTTGTAGTCCATGATCACCTTGGGGTCTGGTACCTGTGCCTGGAGGAAAGCCATGTGCATTTCCCCTTATCTATGTCAAATGCAGACAACAGCCTATGCCACGTAGTCGACGTCTGCTTCAAAAACTGAGTGTAAGTACTACTGGTAAGGGTCTGGTTCTTTCCTTGATCAGCTTGTACTTCTCGAAAATGCTCAACTTGGGTCTAGTCTTCCCTGGCTGAGTGTCCAGTGGGGAGCCTGTGGATTTCTTCGTTAATGCTGGGGTGATTTTCTTATGCAGGATCAAACCGAAGGGTGGAATGTCAGACTTAGTCACTATGGTAGGCAGGGCTTCTTTTTCTCCAGTCAGACCAGGAACTGAAATTGTCTTGGGCCTCTTAGTGTGCAACTGGAACTCTTCGGACGATACCTCTGTGACAGGTGGAGATAAATCTTTTCAAGGCCTTTTTTCCTTAGGGACCTGTGGCATGGTCGTTGGTGGCACAGTGGTCAGGGGAACCTACTGTTCCACTTCGACCAAGGTGTTAGGCACCCACACTGTCTGATTGGCGAATTTTTCAATTTCGGGCTTGGACACATGAACATACGGGATGTTATTGTTCTCCACCCTCATCTCTGAGATGATCCCGTAAGGATCATAGTGCCATGGGAAGCTCATAAAGAACTTCATTTCTTTCAACATCCTGTCAGCTTCTTCCCCGACGCACCGACTGTTGCAGATGAAGGATCCAATCTGCCCCTTCATTCGAAGTCGCTGCTTTTTCTTCAAAGATACAAAATGGATATCATCTGAATTCATGATCTGTCTTATATACTCTAACACAAAGATTCTGACTGACACATACTTGGGCAGCTTATAGGGTGCCAAATCGGACCCTTATACTTTGATCTCGGTATGGTTTTGATACAGGTACCAATCCCCGATCTTTGTGTTGTCTGAGAGGTGCAGGATCCTCTGAACTTCATCATTTATTCGAGGCTCGGCCCTGCCACCTATAATGCTTACCACAGGGTGGTAGAACAAATCGATGAATGCCTTGAAGCTATACTCTGTGGAGTTATGCTTTAGCAAAGAGGTCCATACTGTGACTACCTGAGGTTTACCATCTGCATCCATCTTCTGCATGGAAATTGCAAACTTATCCGCCTGGAAAAAGAGGAACAAGTAGGCTAATATTGATGAATATTTGAACATGCCTTCCATGCCAAAATTCATGAATTGTTCGTGAATATTGTCTGCTAAGAAGGTGATGAAATCAAACTGGGTGATGGGATTTTCATCGATGGAGAAAAAGGATAGAAAACCCAGAATGGGCTCATCTACCCACTGGTCGAAATAGTACCATAGCAAAGCACAAAGGTTAGAAATGACCTGGTTTCCCTTAGTGGAGAACATGGACGATGGGTAAGGGGGATTTGTGGAATGGAATTGAGCAGAGGTGGGAAGGAAAAGCTCAAATATTTGAGCTCTTAGGGGAAAATTCATCTTCTGATACAACTCTGTAAGGATTTCCAGGTTGAAAGGAGATGCAGAGTCGGCATGGGGAATTTGCATCATCTGGTCTATGGTCTCGGGCGTGATGACAAACAGGATCTCTCCGGAAGAGGAGATGACGGATATTTGTTCGAGAATATAATGATCTTGACACTTAAGCGCGAACTCAGGAAAATGGTGGATCTGGGGAAAGAGCTAAAGGGGAAAATTGGACTCCCAGAGTCCAATTTCATCGCTCTGGTCCAGGAAAACTTCCCTGAGCCATGACTGGAGTTCTGAGAAATCAAAATCGCATTTGGTATCCACGATTAATCTATCTTTTTCAACCAGTGGGATCTTGTCCAGGTCGACAGGAGGCGGGAGAAACAAATTCTCTTCTCCTTCTGCTTGTCTGGGCTTTGGCACCATTTCTGCAACAATACCTGCAATAACACAAAGTTAGTGGGGTGGACTGACTATGGATGAAGGTGACGGGATGTAACGGAGGAGCAAGCGATGAGTTTCTCTGGTGCGACAAGTGAACAACGAAAGTAGGGGAAAAAACACTAGTTTTATTTAAAAATGGGGTCGGTTGGGCACGGGAGACAGGTCAGCTGGATAACGAATAGTTTATCCAGTAATAAATGGACAATAGGTCATTTGGGGGTGAGATTTCCAGTGATGGTGGCTGAAAGATACGGACGGGTACGTGGTGGCTAGGGATTGGAGGTAAAAGTCGTAATAAGGGGCTTTATTCACTAATCTAACCTAGACACTGATTAGACAGTCTGGCCAGATTTATTCACTAATCTAACCTAGACACTTTGGCTAAGATTAAACTGTTTAGCCAAATTCATTCACTACCCTATCAACATCAAATTTAAAAATAACTTGGCCATGCTTGAAAGGTATGGACCAAGTTACTATTATTGCATGGGGCTTTTATTGCAATTCTTTTATGCCCTCTTTTCTTTCTTTTTCTTTTTCTTTTCTTTTCTTCTTTTCTTTTCTTTTCTTTTTTATTTTTTCTTTTTCTTTTCTTTTCAAATTATTTGCAAAATGAAAAATCATTTGTCAACAAAAAAACTAGAGACAGATAATATCCCAGTCACGATTTGATTTCGATAACTTATAGGGTGATAACAACGGCTCCACCTGGGGATGGTACTTGCCCTGTGAAGTACCAAGAATCCTGGTTCCTGTCATTCTGAAACTTTCTACCTAGTAGCCTTCGTTGGTTTTATTCTCAAAAATTGGAAAAATAGTGGTCAGTAGCTTAGGGCCTTCTCTTCAGGCTTCAACCAATCTGACTAATGCTCTTCACTTTGAAAATTCAAGTGAAAAAAGAAAATTAAAATGGTATGTACAATGGAGAGTGAAAACTCGAATCTTCTACTGAGGTGGCACATAATGTTTCAGCATTCTGCCATTCACAGGTCCTCCTGGCAGATCTGTCCCATCAGTGTTGCTTAGCAATAAAGCATTGTTTCCCCTGAAAGCTTGGATCATGTATGGTCCTGTCAACAGACTGTCAAATTTTCCATTCTTTCCCTTGTCTTCATTTCTGGCGTCCCATCTCAGCACCAAATCTCCTAGCTCAAAATCATCCTCCTTGGTTTGTTTGTCAAAGATCTTCTTGATGTTTTCTTGGATTACATGAGTCTTGTTGAAGAATTCTTCCCTAGACTGCTGCAAATGGATCATCTGGTTGATCCTTCTCTGTGAGTCATTCAGCTCGGCTTGTACATCTTGAAGCAACTTGATGACAGGGACTCCTAAAGAAGTGGGGAAAACTGCCTCTGTACCATAGACCAGCTGGTATGGTGACATACCAATCGACCTTTTGGTGGTTAGTCTGTCAGCCCACAAAGTGAACACCAACTTGTTGTGCCATGATTTCTTGTTTTCCTGCAATGTTTTCTTGATGATATTTACCAAGGTTTTGTTTGAAGATTCCGCTAGCCCATTCCCCTGAGGGTAGTAGGCTGTGGAATGCCCCAAACCAATGTGATACTGGTTGCAGAAATCTATGAGTTTCTTCGGCCGAAAGGCAACTGCATTATCAGTTATAATCTTTCTAGGACATCCAAAGCGAGACAAAATATTATTTTCAAGGAATTTGATAATAACAGAGTCAGTGGCTTTCCTTCTTGGTACTACCTCAATCCATTTGGTAAAATAATCGGTGGCAGTGAGAATCCACCTATGCTGGCTTGAAGACGGGGGGTGTATTTCTCCAATGAAGTCGAGTCCCCATTGCTGGAAAGGGGCCTCAACTGAGATTGGTTTCAAAGGTAGAGGGAGGAGTTTCCTTTTTCCTTCAAACAGTTGACATTGATGACATACAGTTACCTTTTGATGTACATAAGAAAACAGGGTGGGCCAATAGAATCCAGCTCTGAGTATTTTGTTGGCTGTGACTTTCCAGTTTAGAGGGCCACCACATTCTCCTGCATGAAACTCTTGTAACACTTTATCAGCTTCATCTTTCAATAAACAATTTAACAGAATGCCTCCAAGATCTTTCCAATACAAATTTCCTTCTAGAATACATAATTTTAAGGCTTTCAACTTTAAAAATCTAGCTTTAGTCTTAGTCAAACCAGGGGGAGCTTGTAGATTTTTCAAAACGAATATAAGGTCTGCGTACCATGGAGAGTTGAGAAGTACCTCTCTCACGTTTGGAGTCACCATCTCGCCCTATTCATCTTCCACATCTAGAAAATTAATGTCAAGAGCATGGAAGTTAGATTCAACCATTAATTTAGCAAGGCCTTGACCTTTGATTAGTTTCGTGGACTTAATCTCTATATCGTATTATAAAATGACAACAATCCATTTTCCCCTTCTTCCATCAGGGTTGTCCTGTGTCAAAATGTATTTTACTACCACGTTCAGAACATATGCTATGGTGTGGGAATGAAGAATGTGGACTCTAAAGTCTTTTATGGATTTTACCAAAGCAAAAGCTTGTTTCTCCATTATCTTGTAATTCAGAGCAGCATCTCTTAATGCTTTGCTAAAGAAAGCTATGGGCTATTCATACCCTTCATTGTTCTTTTGCAGTAACACCGCTGCTATAGTATGTTTGGAAGTGAAATAAAAGAGATAGAAATCCTTAGTAAAATCAGGACTGATCAAAACATGGGCTTCTGTGAGTGCTCGTTTGACTTGTTCGAAAGACTGTCTGGACTCGGAGTCCCATTTAATTTTTACATCCTTTTTTAGCATATTTGTGATGTTTCTGAGGAGTTCTTCCAGATTGGGAATGAAACTTCGTAGAAAGTTTATTCTCCTGATAAAAGACTGTAGTTCTTTGAGGTTTCTTGGGCGTTCTAATTTTTGTATGGCCTCGATTCTGCTGGAGTCTATTTTGATTCCATCTTTGGAGATGATGTGTCCTAGTAGTTTGCCTTCCTCTAACCCAAAAAGGTTCTTCTTAGGATTTAAAAAAATCCCAAACCTTCTACATTTCTTGAAGACTCGTCTGAGGTGTCGTAGGTGTTCATCATCAGATCAGGAAAACACAATCACATCATCTAAATAGATGACAATAAACTTACCCGATTCTTCCACAAAAGAAATATCCATCGCCCTCTGGAAAGTGGCTTCTGTGTTCATCAGACCGAAAGGCATTTTCACATACATGAAAGTGCCCCATGGGGTGGTGAAAGAGGTTTTGTCTTGGTCTTCCAGGTGAACTAGGACCTGATTGTAACCTAAGAAACCGTCCAGCAGATAAATTCGACTGGACCCAACCACCCTTTGCAGGATATGGTCCATTTTCGGTAAGGGGTAATTATCCTTCAGGGAGACTTTATTTAGATTCCAAAAATCTATGCAGAGTCTGATTTCCCCGGTTTTCTTATGTGTAGGGACCAAATTAGAGACCCATTTGGAAAAACGCAGCAGAACTATGATTTTGGCATCGTACATTTTTTTGATTTCCTTTTCTATCAGAGGGAGCAACTTGGGATTTATCCTCCTAAGTTTCTGCCTAAATGGTTTTTGGTCTTCTTTTATTGGAATCCTGTGTTGTATGATGCTGGTATCGTAGGCTTTCAAATCTTCATAGCCCCAGGCAAAGACATCCGAATATTCTTTGAACAGCTCAATGTATTTGAGTTTTTGCTCTGGGGGTAATGATTTAGATAGTTTGACTATCCTGGATTTCTCTTTAGACCCTATATTACAGTCTTCTACCTCTTGTCCATGGGCTTCGATTTTTGGTTTTTTGGCTACGTCGTTAAAATCAAACAAGTCCTTTAAAGGGACTAGACCTCTAGGAAAAACATTGCTTTTCAATTGTAAGACATCAGCATCCAATTCGTCATTGCCTAATTCTCTTGAATCTACGGTATTCACACTATCAATTTCAAACTCAAAACTATTTACATTTTCATCTTCTTTCTCTAAATCTATATTTGTACATTCAAAATCATTTTTACACTGCAGAAAGTCTTTGATTTGATCATCATTACCAAACACTTGCCAATACCTGATATTTTCGGGAACGGTTGGTCTGCATTTCACCTCAACAGTGTATGGACGAGTCGAGTGGAAAGGAATCTTACAGGTGGCTGCTGACGTAGCCAATCCGTCTGCTAGAATGTTCTGTCCCCTTGGCATTACCTGCAAGTCAACTTCAGTGAAGCATCTAAGGGCATCTAGAACAACTTCCTATAAGCTCTAAGACGTGGGTGTTTTGCAGCGTACTCACCTTTGATTTGCTTGATTATCAACTCAGAGTCCCGTCTTACCATAATCTGTTTAGCACCAACTTTTTTCAATAGCTTCAGACTGAGCATCAAGGCTGCATACTCAGCAATATTGTTAGTGCATTGGAAATTTAATTTGTAAGAATGGTTTTCTAAATACCTGTTTCTGTGATTATGCAGCCAGACTCCTGCTCCCACTCCTTCTTTACTCATTTCTCCATCAAAATCCATGCTCCAGAAATCAGTGGGTAACTCTTCAGTTATCACGTTCTTCATCCTTGCTACCTCAATGATTTCTTGGCCTTCATCCTGGCTAGATGTATCTTCTGCCAGCTGAGTATCTTTATCTCTTGTGTCACCATCATTGTATAAGATAAAAGAATCGAGATCAGAATGTGCAGAGTAGAGGGGATAGTTGTGCGGTTTCTCTTGGCTACTGACCATGTACTTCATCAATGTTTCTCTGTATAGCCTTCTTTGTTGCCTGAAAACTGGGCATAGATAATTTTAGGGGCTAAATTTCTCTCATGGGCTAATTTTCCATGGTTTTTCCCAAAAAAAGATTCACTATTCTAAAAATGATTTGCCCAAATTCTATAGGATAAAATTATTTTAACCTAAAAATCGCTAAAATTTTATACAAACTATATCAAATCCTTAGAAATTTTAATATTTTTACAAAAATATCGCCAAACATTTATAGTTGGAATATGAAGGACTATTAAGATTCGCCAAGGTTTCTACATTTAAAAATAAATTTCCATCCTTAAAATCATCCCTGAAACTGGGATAGTGGCATAATACATATCTAGCTGCAGGGTTCCTCTCAACTTAGCCCCCCAAGACCGGGATAGCAACATTCCATACTTCTGCGGGATGTCTGCAACCACCACATCCATTACCATGCTCTTCGCAGGAATCTGAACCAAGGTGATGCATAGGTCCTTGATCAAACCAATACATCTAACGTTATTGGCGTCGAATGAGTGTAAATCCTTGTAAGGTCTGGTGACCTCCAGTCCCAGTTTCTCCATGACTGCTTTGGGCATCAGATTGTGGGAAGCACCCGAATCTAGCATAGCATTATGCAAGATCAGGTCATGTATGTTTAGACTGATGTAAAAAGGAGCGACTTCACTAGTATCATCTCGACCATCTACTTTAGGTCCGAAAAGAAGCTCGGGTTGATCATCAGTAAGGTTCATAGTGTCTGAATGATTTATTGATCCAATGGTTAAGTCCTTCGTGCCAATGTCAGGTTCAATGGCCAGTGCTTTAATCACTTGTGAACGATAAACGTCTTTGTTCATCAACTCTGTAAGTGGGATGGGAATTTTTACTTTGGCCAATTCCCCCTCAAGGCTGAAAGGTGTAGGGGCTCTACCTTGGCTCATCAATTCTGGTTTTTCTACCATATTCTTCTGCTCAAAAGTACTTGGTGGATTAATAGGTGAAACCTCGGGCTGTGACGGCCTTTTCAGAATGGTAAGGTTTTTCTTCACGGGAGCGTCGACAGTGCTCTTCTCAGGAATCTTCTCGGCAGCTGGCTCGGAGGCCTTCTTGGTTTCGACTACCTTCTTTGTTTCAGTCATATTTTTTGGGGAACTCCCTTCTGTTTTCTTGCTCCGCAGATTGTACTGCCGGTGTACCTCCAAAATGGCATTTTCGAATGCCTACTGTTCTGCATCTTCAACTTCTTCACTTACTTTTGTTTGGTTGAGAAGAAAAAGTTCTTGCTCTTCTTGGGTAAGGAAAATCGCTTCGTTGTCGTGAATGCCCATGAGATTAATGTGAGTATCCTCCAATTCCTCAATCACTTCCTCCCCTTCATCATCATAGTTTTCTTGTAGGGGAGGTATGATCTGCTAATCTGGACCCCTCTTCTCTCTTTGATCCCTAGGATCTCTTTTTCTGATTTGAGGAGGGTTTCTCCTAAAGTTAGGGTTCCGAACCTGGGGAGCTGGTGGGTTTTCTCTTGGAGGATTTCTGTCTGACACAGTAAGTATTTCCATCATTCTTTCCACTACTCTGGCCAAAGAATCCAATTTGGAATCTGAGTTCGACGTGGAAGGTTATTCTTTGATCGTGACTCTCCTTTCTGACCTCTAACATGCCCTTTTTTCCAACAGATTGGCCTCCACACTTATAGCACTTTTCTGCATGTCTGCCAGGGTGGTAGAATTTCTTTCTCTTAGTTGGTATGACATATTGGCATCAAATCCATCAGGGATTTTTATCAATGCCAGTCCCTGTGGAGGTTTGATTTCGGCTGGAATTGCATTGTACAGGTTATTGAAATGGGTGCAGTAATCTTGTACCGTCTCACCTTGATTTCTTCTTATATTCTCGTATTCTGACAATATTTGGAGAGGGTTTTTATTTACCTCCCATCTGTTAAGAAAAATCCTTTGGAATGCAACAAGGTCAAGGACTGAGGCAGCAGGTAAATATTTGTACCATTTATTGATGTCACCTGTCAAACTTTGGGCAAACAATCTCATTTGAACGTCAGCCTCATCAACTGCTTGCAGGTCAAAATAATCATTCATTTTGTCAACGTGTTGCTGTGCACTCAAAGGTCCTGTTGCATCGAACTGTGGAAGTCTTGTTTGATAGTATTGGGGCATGGCATGTAGAGGCGCAGCCAACACCAAAGGAGCATATCGAGCTGCCATGATGGGTGGAGGAGGTGGGATGACAACCTAGATGATCGGTGAGGTAGCGACTGAAGACGAGGATGAGGAGGGACTGGATAGTACTGAGGGAGTGATTTGTGGTTTAGTCATGGGAGACATAACTTCGGGGGTTTGGGGTTGCAAAATAGTTGGGTCAAAGATGATTCCAGTCACAAAACTGTTGGACTATGTTCTAACCCGGCTTTGCTGTGGAAAGGTATCGAGGTCAGGATTTTGAGAGGCAACAGGTTTCCCTGAAAAGGAAAGGGACTTATGAAGGGGAATATGACTCACTGAACCTTCAGCTAAGGTCTTTTTCCTGAGCAACTGTTCGGGGTTATCTGTCACTATCGCGGGCTCTAGGTCTGGATGAGATCGAGTATGAACTTTCTTGGGAGCTAGAATTCTTTTTGGTTTTTTATATATATATTTTTTAGTTTTGTGAGTCTGAAAATAATATGTACAAAGTTTAATCAACCTCTAAACATTAATTTATTTTCAATATTTGCAATATTATGGGAACAAACTTTCTTTTTAGGGAAAAGAAAATGTGAAATTATCAATTTTTAGTTCTGTCCCCAATGGAGTCACCACTATGTTAGCACTTCGTAAATTTCCTAGAGGTTGACAATAGAAGAAATCTACGAAATGTAACATCATCCAACCACTTTTGAAGCTAGGATATAGCCCTTCCAAATTCAGAGAGAGATCTCTCTATATGATTTAGCTTTGTTTCCAATTTTAAATATTATGCTAGGTAAAGAAATAGATTGGTTTTGAAGTCAAAGTATTTTTTTGAATTGGTTGAGACAGTCTACACATCCATTGGGCTATGGGGTCAGTATTTTAATAAAATATGAAATACAACCAGAAACATGAAGGAAGACTTCCACAGGGTGAGATAATATAATCACTGGATCTTTTAGTAGCTTAGATGAAGAACAAAAGAAAAGATGAGAGAGATAATTTCAACTAAGAAGCAGTTAAGAATTTCTTAATTGAAAACACCAGAAGATAAACACTAAAATCTTTCGAGTCAGAAACAGGGTATACAAGATAAATCATGCAACATTCGTTACTCTTAAATCTTATAATTAGAAAACAAGATGATCACAAAGAAAGAATAATATTCAACTTAGATAGTAAACATCACCAGTGAATACATGCAAGAATCCTGTAAAAGTGCCTCCTTTTTATTAATGGAAGATCTCTTAAAAAAGATTACAGTCTGATAGCGTCAGGGTGTGAAGATCAACAACCCTGAATACTTGGAAAAGTGAAGTATTTATAACTCAAATTACAAATGTTCCTATCATAAATGACCAAGACGTGCTAAATCTATTTTTAGCCTAACTAATTTAACAAATCTCCTAAATCTAGGAACTGCTTGATGACTTGGTGTAACTGCACGCTGATTTCTGGGTAGACCGTTGATGAAGCCTTTGCACGACCTCATCTGACTGGACAGATGACTAGACCTAGACAGCTCATCTACTAATTGAGTAGATCACAGAGCTCTTCTCATCTGAGATGACTGGGCACGTTGACTTTGATCAGTCTTCGATACACTTCGTCGATTTCTGTGTACTTGGCGAATGTAGGCTTGGTGAGGAATATGTATCGAATCTCATGTTGGATACTAATGTCCCACTGAATGGAATCCAGGAATGCTTTGCCGGTGATGCTCCCTTGTATGCCTACAAATTTTGAACTGTCCTTAGACACCTCAGCCAATCTCTTCTTGTAATATGGGAGTCTCATCAGTTTATCATTAATAACCTTCAGACCAGGTAGACCTTTCTTCTTAAGAGCCTCAATCTTACTGAAAAACCTTTGTACCCCCTGGTCCATGACTTGAACCTTTTCTTCCAGCTGAAGCATTAGTCCTATCTTGGTCAAAACTCTTTTGACCTCAAGGATGGTCTTGGTTCTGTCTTCAATCTTCAGCTCTTCCAACTCTTCCCTGGTCTTAGAATTGAGGAACTTGATGATCTCATTTTCCTGTGTTGGCATGTCTCCCAATTCTACTCTGATCTTCTCAACGGCCTGTTTTCTCCTCTAGACCAACTGATTCTACTTTAAACATGATTTGGATCATGGGCCATATCTCATTTATGGACTTTGTGATGTCTGTCCATACATTCTCCTTGACCTCAGCCAACGTCTTCCCTGCCACTGTTTTCTTTTGGAGCTGCTATAGCTCCTGCTTGAGCTGCTCTATTACCTGCTTTTCCTTGGAGAGGCAGGTCTGGAAAGAACTTTTGAGTTCTTGAAGGTTCTCAACTTCCTTTTTAAGTCTGCTAATCTCTGTCTCCTGCAGGTTCATCTTTTCCATGGATTTATCCAGGTCAGTTGTATTCTCTTGGGATGTCAATGGAGTTGTGGATGGGAATGTTGTCACTGATGTTGTGCTTGCTCCTGAAATCGGAATGGCACTCAATGGAATGACTTCCATTGACTTCATCTGCTCCTTCTCTTTCAATAATCTCTCCATCTCAGCTTCCATTTCTTTGAGATGTGCATTCAGCTCCATGAGCAGCTTGAGCATTTTGTCCTTCTCGCATTATTTTTCTTCTATCTCCTTCACCTGCGATTCCTCTGTGGGCGGGAGCTTCAGTTGTTTCTTCAAGGAGGCAATGTCAGCATTCTTCTTCTTTATCATCTCCTCCACTGCTTTCACGTTTGAAGGGTCATAGCTGATCTTGAGGACCAACTCCTCCAAAGTTTTGATTCTATTGTCCTTCGTAAAGGACGATATCTTCTCCAGCTTGAGTTGTGTTTGAGCATTGTTCAGTGACACGTGCAATTTGGCTTCAGAATCAGAAGCATGCGCCAATGTATGAAACACCATTTCCCCTGTCTTCTTGTGCAGATCCATCTAATCTGCTGGGTGCACGTCCTTCATCTGGAATTCAAAGGTGGTCCGCTTGTAGTCCATGATCACCTTGGGGTCTGGTACCTGCGCCTGGAGGAAATCCATGTGCATTCTCCCCTTTTCTGTGTCAAATGAAGACAACAACCTATGCTGCACAGTCGACATCTGCTTCTGAAAATGAGCATAAGTACTGCTGGTAAGGGTCTGGTTCTTTTTCTTGATCAGCTTGTACTTCTCAAAAATGCTCAACTTGGGTCCAGTCTTGCCTGGTTGAGTGTCTAGTGGGGAGTCTATGGATTTCTTTAGTAATGCTGGGGTGATTTCCTTATGAAGGCTCAAACTGAAGGGTGGAATGACAGACTTAGTCACTATGGTAGGTAGGGCTTCTTTTTCTCCAGTCGGACCAGGAACTGAAATTGTCTTGGGCCTCTTAGTGTGCAACTGGAACTCTTCGTACGATACCTCCGTGACAGGCAGAGATAAATCTTGTTGAGGCCTTTTTTCCTTAGGGACCTGTGGCATGGTCGTTGGTGGCACAGTGGTCAGGGGAACCTGCTGTTCCACTTCGACCAAGGTGTTAGGCACCCACACTGTCTGATTGGTGAATTTTTCAATTTCGGGCTTGGACACATGAACATACGGGATGTTATTGTTCTTCACCCTCATCTCTGAGATGATCCCATAAGGATCATAGTGCCATGGGAAGCTCATAAAGAACTTCATTTCTTTCAACATCCTGTCAGCTTCTTCCCCGGTGCCCCGACTGTTGCAAATGAAGGAGCCAATCTACCCCTTGATTCGAAGCTGCTGCTTTTTCTTCAAAGATACAAAATGGATATAATCTGAATTCATGATCTGTCTTATATACTCTAATGCAATGATTCTGACTGACACATAGTTGGGCAGATTATAGGGTGCCAAATTGCACCCGTATACTCTGATCTCGGTATGGTTTTGATACAGGTACCAATCCCCGGTCTTTGTGTTGTCCGAGAGGTGCAGGATCCTCTGAACTTCATCGTTTATTCAAGGCTTGGGCCTGCCACCTAGCATGCTTACCACAGGGTGGTAGAACAGATCGATGAATGCCTTGAAGCTATACTCTGTGGAGTTATGCTTAAGCAAAGAGGTCCATACTGTGACTACCTGAGGTTTACCATCTGCATCCATCTTCTGCATGGAAAATGTAAACTTATCCGCCTAGAAAAAGATGAACAAGTAGGCTAATATTGATGAATATCTCAACATGCCTTCCGTGCCAAAATTCATGAATTGTTCGTGAATATTGTCTTCTAAGAAGGTGCTAAAATCAAACTGGGTGGTGGGCTTTTCATCAATGGAGAAAATGGATAGAAAGCCCAGAATGGGCTCATCTACCCACTGGTCGGAATAGTATCCTAGCAAAGCACAAAGGGAAGAAATGACCAGGTTTCCCTTAGTGGAGAACATGGACGACGGGTAAGGGGGACTTGTGGAAGGGAATTGAGTGGAGGTAGGAAGGAAAAGCTCAAATATTTGAGCTCTTTGGGGAAAATTCATCTTCTGATACAACTCTGTAAGGATTTCTAGGTTGAAAGGAGACACAGAGTTGGCATGGGGAATTTGCATCATTTGGTCTATGGCCTCGGACGTTATGACGAACAAGATCTCTCTAGAAGAGGAGACGACAGATCTTTGTTTGGGAATATAATGAGATTGACACTTAAGCACGAACTCAGGAAAATGGTGGATCTGTGGAAAGAGGTAATGGGGCAAATTGGACTCCCAGAGTCCAATTTCATAGGGTGCCAACTGGCACCCGTATACTCTGATCTCGATATGGTTTTGATACAGGTACCAATCCCCGGTCTTTGTGTTGTCCGAGAGGTGCAGGATCCTCTGAACTTCATCGTTTATTCGAGGCTCGGGCCTGCCACCTAGCATGCTTACCATAGGGTGGTAGAACAGATCGATGAACACCTTGAAGCTATACTCTGTGGAGTTATGCTTCAGCAAAGAGGTCCATACTGTGACTACCTGAGGTTTACCATCTGCATCCATCTTCTGCATGGAAAATGCAAACTTATCCGCCTGGAAAAAGACGAACAAGTAGGCTAATATTGATGAATATCTGAACATGCCTTCTGTGCCAAAATTCACGAATTGTTCGTGAATATTGTTTGCTGAGAAGGTGCTGAAATCAAACTGGGTGGTGGGCTTTTCATCGGTGGAGAAAATGGATAGAAAACCCAGAATGGACTCATCTACCCACTGGTCGAAATAGTACCCTAGCAAAGCACAAAGAGAAGAAATGACTTGGTTTCCCTTAGTGGAGAACATGGATGACGGGTAAGGGGGATTTGTGGAAGGGAATTGAGCGGAGGTGGGAAGGAAAAGCTCGAATATTTGAGCTCTTTGGGGAAAAGTCATCTTCTGATACAACTCTGTAAGGATTTCTAGGTTGAAAGGAGATGCAGAGTTGGCACGAGGAATTTGCATCATCTGGTCTATGGCTTCGGACGTGATGACGAACAAGATCTCTCTAGAAGAGGAGACGATGGATCTTTGTTCGGGAATATAATGAGATTGACACTTGAGTGCGAACTCAGGAAAATGGTGGATCTGGGGAAAGAGGTAAAGGGGCAAATTGGACTCCCAGAGTCCAATTTCATCACTCTGGTCCAGGAAAACTTCCCTGAGCCATGACTGGAGGTCTGAGAAATTGAAATCACGTTTAGTATCCGTGATTAATCTGTCTTTGTCGACTAGTGGGATCTTGTCCAGGTCGAAAGGAGGCGGGAGAAACAGATTCTCTTCTCCTTCGGCTTATCTGGGCTTTGGCGCCATTTCTGCAATAGTACCTGCAATAAAACAAAGTTAGTGAGGTCGACTGACTGTGGATGAAGGTGACGAGATGTAACAGAGGAGCAAGCAACGAGTTTCTCTGGTGCGACGAGTGAACAACAAAAGTAGGGGAAAAAAAAGTAGTTTTATTTAAAAATGGGGTCGGTTGGGCGCGGGAGACAGGTCAGTTGGATAACAGATAGGTTATCTAGTAATAAATGGAAAACGGGTCATTTGGGGGTGATATGGCCAGTGACGGTGGCTGAAAGATAAACGGGTGACGTGGTGGCTAGGGATTGGAGGTAAAAGTCGTAATAAGGGGCTTACCATGAGTGAAAGGGGGGAGGGGACTGACAACAGTTATGGGATGTGACTAACTTGGGAACAAGTGGAAGGTGACGTCCATAAGTGACGGGGGGTCTGTCAGATAGCAGATGGTGATGGGACTTCGAGGCCAATAGATTTATGCCACATAATACAAGGGACCCACCAGAGGGAGATTACCATTCCAGACCCCCCCCCCTTAGTTAAAAGAAGATCATCCAGGGGGGTCTGAAATCCATTTAGGGTCGTTGATCTATGCACCCGTTTCCTGGCCATAGATCTTAGTGCGCCCTTTATTACTCATTCCGGACCCCCCCACCCCCCTCCATTAAAGGAAGAACGGACAGGGGGTCCAGAATCCAATCTTGACTGTCGATTTAAGTGCTCGTCCCTGGGCTGTCCAGATGTGCGCAAATGTTATCAGCGATTTCAAACCCCCCCCGATTAAAAGCAGAACGGTCGGGGGGGTCTAGAATGCTTCGTGCACTGTAGATCTGGGTGCCGTGATCAGGACCGTCGGTATGTGCAGAGAGTATAAATGGGGAGCAGAAAAGCGCATGCACTGGGAAAACTTAGGATAAATGCATTTTATGGGTTTTTTCCGCACATTTTCAAATAGACACCACCAAGGGACTTCGACCAAACTATCTTTTAAGCATTTGAAACATGGTGCAACACTTACATCAAGCTGGCTTTATTGAAACGAAGCAACAGTGCCACTAACCTATGTTCTAACCTAGTTTCCTATGACAGTTAACCCAGATTAAACTGTTGGGTTAAGAAATTACTCTACCCTAGGGCTATCTGACTAGGATTAGACAATCTAGCCAGATTTATTCACTAATCTAACCTAGACACTTTGGCTAAGATTAAACTGTTTATCCAAATTCATTCACTACCCTATCAACATCAAATTTAAAAAGAACTTGGCCATGCTTGAAAGGTATGGACCAAGTTACTATTATTGCATGGGGCTTTTATTGCAATTCTTGTATGCCCTCTTTTCTTTCTTTTTCTTTTTATTTTTCTTTTCTTTTCTTCTTTTCTTTTCTTTTCTTTTTTTTGTTTCTTTTTCTTTTCTTTTCAAATTATTTGCAGAATGAAAAATCATTTGTCAACAAAAACACTAGAGACAGATAATATCCCAGTCACCAGTTGATTCCGATAACTTATAGGGTGATAACAGAGAGGAATGGGATCTTTTATTGTTGATAGATGGTTTGGAAATTTGCACTGTATGTTGCTAATATTCTGAAATAAAGAGGCTGACTTCACTTTGCAATCATATGTGTTATTGCACAAACAACAAGATTAGGTTACCAAGGCTAGGATGAGCATGTTGAGAATATTATTGCCAAACATAAACCATTTGCACAAGTTCCTTGTGTAGAAGGATGCAAATTTAAAATACATTTGGGATTTTACCCAACAATATTGAATCATGCTAGTCTGTGACAAAGGTAGACTAGAATTTCTTCGTGAAATGATAGTTGATCCTATAGGAATGGGATTATGTTGAAGAACCCTAATATTTAAACTAAAGTAGAAATACGAACAGGTGGAAAGGATCTGTAGCAGTAATGATTACTTCTTTAATGAAGGGTTAAACCTTTGTATATGTGTATAACCCCTCACAATTAGAAGAATGAGTATGGTGACCATTCCTTGAAAAGGGAGAGCATGTGTAGCTCTCAGGTTTCAAAGTGGACTGAGAAATGAATTTTGTTTTTGGGTACAGGAATTGTTGGACATGGTTTTTCTAATCAAGCTGATAAACAGAGCCGTAGAAATATAAAGTGATTGAGTGAGAAATCACAACAACCTCCCTTTCTTGGTGGATAGGAAACTAATCTTCCAGAGTTCTTGTGGGAGGAGGAGAGTGGCCTCCGTCCCTGACTGTTGTTGAACAAAAGGAAGAATTCTAGGTTTAATGGTCAAGACTGATCTTTACCTAAAGATACTCTATATTTCTGAGCTAGGATACTTAGTAAGTAACATAATTTGAAATTGTATTTGGGATTTAAGGGAATAGTCCAACTGGTATTAGAAATTAAATTATTAAAATTAGGATAAAATGGTTGACTAAATGTTGATCCTGAATGTGGTAAAGGAAGTGTTGGGGAACTTCTAGAAGCCCAATGGGTTAGATTGACATCCAGTGGTGGATGGTAGCTATATAGATATAATTGGAAGTTATATTGACTAATTTTGTTACCTTGGGCATGGTTATCATTGCCTAGATTGTATTTATAAGTTGGGTAATGTTCCATAGAGGTTGAGGCAAGAGTGTTTTCTTGCTAGCTATTATCGTATAGAAAGGGAACATCATTATGACTATGTTTGATTCAACTTCCATTTGGATTTCGTGTGAATGACTGCAAGCTCACAACTAAGAGGGAAGCTCAGTGTTGAGTGTCCCTATGAGGATTTTCATAAGGATGGCAGCAATATCCTTGGAGGAAGATTTGGAATTCTCATAGGTCCATGTGCAAATGATGCACATGCATGATGTAAGGATATATGTATACTAAAGGCACAATATGGATGCCTTGATGAGTGATATGTAAGACAAGAATTGCACTTGCCAAGATTAAGTGAATACCATGGATGCATGGTTGACTCCATTTTGAAGGGTCATGAAAGTTCTGTTTTGAATGATAGCTTAAGGGGAATGTGCTCCATTGCCTCAGGAAAGACTAGTATAAATAAATGAAGGAGTAAATGAGTAAGGATGGTATGTTGTCAGGATAAGAGGAAAACAATTATTCCTTGAGGATCACATGAGAATTATTTTGAACAATCACGAGTTGACTAATTTTAAAGTAGAGATGTATGTAGGCTATGAAATATACCCATGGCATCTACACACAAACTTTTGATTATGCATATGGTTAAGTACATCATGGATGTAAGTTAACAAAACTAGAATATGTATGGATACATAATTTGGGTGCATGACAAAGATGCATGTTTATATTCCTTATGGAATATTTGGTAAGCAAATAAAGCTAAATCAAGGTTGAGGCCATCATAGATAGTGATGGACATGCAATAAGGAAGTTGCATGCTGAGGGAGTCCCTATGGAAGAAATGTGTGAAAACTTTGTCAGGAGGACAGAGTCACAACCTTAATAATTGCTGAGAATTAAGCAGTGAGTTACAAGCTTATATATATATATATATATATATATATATAATAATTTTGGATTACATTTTGAAAGCATCATGTAATGAATAGAAGACTAATGAATGAATAAATGAGTATGTTTGATTTAATAGGTTTGGTTGAAGCCATGTTAAGAAAGGGCAGTGAGGCCTTAGAGATAACTCAGCTGGGTTGAAAATTCCCAGGCGATGTAGAAAGAATTGGAAGAAGGGGAGAGCCCTGAATTCTTTTCTTGTTGAGTATTATGTTTTCTCTGGGATGAGAGAGATGGTACACTGATGAAAGTAAATGTTTTGGCACCATAGTGATGATCATCGTATTGTTGTAGAAAAAATCAAGATTTGTTTGTGTTGCACTCATGAAAATATTAAGGATAATGTGATGAAGTGCATAAATATATGCTAGGACATGTCTGAAAATGTTTTATTGTCTTAATGTTATGCACAAAATTTTGAAAGGTAGTTGTATGCCACGGATACCCAAGTAGAGTATGATTTAGGAAGAAAAACCTGATCGAATCAGGTTAATCAAGAACCTGACAGAGGAGATGAATGTGATTCATTCATTGGAGGGAAAATCGATTGCAGTCATCAAATCAACTTCAATATCCACTAGAGTTAATGGATCAAAAACCAGTCGTTCAATTAGATTGAAGGTCGAGGATCATTGCGGAACACGAAGGAGAAATTAATGAACGTACTATTTCGTGGTCCACAATCAACCTGCATCATTGATCTCGTCGGGGTGGATGATCAATGACCACGATTAGAAGAGTCGGGCGAGCACTTTTCATATTGCATAGATTAAACTCTCTAATAAAGAGTGAGCATATTGGGGTTCCGCAATTGATGTGAATCGTCGATCTATGAATGATTTGTGGGTGAACCTAAAAGGAATCCACACATTAATGTCGCATAAAACTCATACTGTGATTGGTTTCTATGGTTGAATTTAGCAAATCGAAGCTCTGTTCTCCATCTAAATTCTCTGTTAAACACTTATGTGTTGGAATTATTATTTTCTGGAAATCATGTGGTTTAAAATCGATCGAGGGCTAAGATCGATGGCCCATGATCATTGTGGAGATATCATATGCACATGGGTTACGTCAAGACCTGTTCCCATAATTTAAACTCAATATAGCGTTGTTTTGAGTTTGGGATCTGATCGTAGATCGGACAGCCCGTATTCATTGCGGAGATCAGGAGGAGAGTTAAATTGCAAGCTAGTTGAGGTTTTGCAATCCCTAGCGGTTGTTGGATCTGGGGGAAGATGAATATACACTATTGATTTGTAGACAAGGGATTATGCTAGAATCATAGATCCTAGACACAGGAGCTGAAAGGATAATGCCTAAAAAGAATAGAGTCGAGGTCATAGCTCTCAGTCACATGGAAAGAAAATGGAGTTCCTCTGGTCCAGTCAAGGAAGATAGATTTTATCACTCTGTGTTAGACTGTGATCATGGGGACTGGTTCTATGGGAATAAAGGTGCTCATAGCTAGCACATTGCATGGAATTTCTTCAAGGAAATGCATGTTTGCATGAAGGGAAGACAATGGACCTTCCATTGAGGAAGGAGGACCTTCTAAAAATTTTATTTACATTGTATGGATGTCAAAGGAAAGAAAATTTGCGTGGGTCATGAGTGTGGGCACCTTGGTTACTAATGAAGAAACAATGCTTGGGTTCATTCAAGAGAAAATTATAGTTTCATATGTTTCGACTTGGGATCATGACCAACCTGTAGCAGGAAGCAAAGTTCATCTGCAATAATGAACAAGAATGAATAAGCCATGTGGTGAAGAGCTTGGCTAAGCTCCAACACACCATGGAAGAGTGAATGTCATAAAGTGTGAAAAAATTGAAATCAATGCATGGGTGCATTGGGTATGAATGTGGCCACGAATGTTGGCAAATTCATTAAAGTCAATTGATATCTGAATTACATTTTGAAAAGTTTGGTAGGATGAAATGATGCATAGGTAAGGGATGATTTTTTTTCCTCCCATGTTTACATAGATGTGGTGCAACTGTTAGAATGCACAAGTTAAGAAAGGTTGTGATGACATTTTAAATGTGGTGAGAATCTATATATATATATATATATATATATATATATATATATATATATATATATATATATATATATACACACATGAGAAACTAATAGTTTGTTTGACTGTGTAAAGAATGACTTGCAGGAAGAAAGAGTCTTGGATATGGAAATGTTGTAAGCCCATAAGGAAGACGGATTTCCTACTGAGCTAAAATTCTATGGGGAGGGAATTCCCATGCTTGTGAATTTATTCCCGGTGTAGAACAAAACTGAAGAACAGAATGTGGAATTTGGAAATATGCGGGTGATAGATTTACAGGAAAATTATGAATTAAAAAAAATAATTATGATGATGTCTCATGAATTTTTGTATACCTGTGATATAGGTGAGATGAAAATATATATCTAGAAAGGATAGATGAAATATGTCGAGATGAAAGGCATGAAAAATGGTTATTTTTGAGCCATGAGAACCTCGTGGTAAGCCATGATCGCCTAGAATATGTTGCATTGAGGTAACACAAGCCGGAGGGACGGGATGCCTCAACTATAAGGCTCAATAATGTCTTTGGGATTCTTCCTATGTGAGAAAACCTTGGCAAGGAAAGATGGATCACCCGAGCAACTGTATAACAGATAAGGGGATGCCTGAGCCTGGGCCTGGAGGGTGAGTGTCAGCAAGGAAGGGGAGACTCTAATAGTTCCTTTAAACTATTGATTGGGATCATGCACACAATGGGTATGTCAAGGAAAAAAAGTGAGCCTGGATAAAAAGACAACCATGTGGATACAAATCCACAAACTTCGCAAATAAGTATTGTGCTAGATTATGAAATTTTCCTAGAATTCTATGCAATAGTAAAATGTTTTTTGCATGAGACTATGATTAATGTTCTTGTTGTCCAAGAATTATTGAAGGTAGGTGAGGAAGGTTAAGAGTTTGAAAAAGGACCTGATCAAGAAAGAAGGTCAATACTTCTGAAGTGGATTAATGAGAAAGGCATGACAGGTGTTACTGAGAAAGAAAACTGAGGATGGTGTTCCTTTTTAAGGGGGAGGGGATTGTAACACCCCTGTTTCCCCCAACTTGTAATTAATCATTAATTAGGATTACCATGTTGTGGCATGGGAACAGTGTAAATGTATTATTGTTTGAATTTCCAATAACTAGTTGTGGGAGTGAAGCCTTGAAAGTACTAGCCATGATATCACTAGAGGAAAGAATGTGAAAGTGATAAGAGAACAATTAATATAAAAAGGACCGGTGGTTAAACCATCAAGCACCCCAATGAATGGAAGCATGGTCTAGCTGTAGAAGGTCAGCCTGAAGTACCATAGGGTCTGACAAACCCAAGATGACCCGGGTTTCCTTCTGATAGAAGGAAACATGATAGGAGGGATGTGCGTGAAAGGAATGCAAGAGAGAATAAAAAGAAGAGTGGAGGATGCGAGGAACTCTCCAGTAGAGAACGAGCTGAAGGACACGAGATTGATGCTGAGGAAGCATCTGATAAACCTCATTGAGGTCATGATAGAGAGAGATAAATATCTGAGACTATGCATAGAATGAGACCTGAGCAAAAAGCTGTGAGCTTGATGTTGAGGAAGCACCTAATAAACCTTGCAGAAGATGTGAAAGATAAAGGATCGTTGAGAATTGGCATAAATTCCCTGGTGATATCATGGCTTGGAATGGGGGTGGCCAGAGCACTAAGAATGAATTCCTTTGAGCCTATGGTTGGGTGGAAAGGTGAACACCCATAGTCAGTTAGTTGGCTACAACATGTAATAGATAAGTATTCTCATATCTTGTGTATTTAAGTTGTAACTGTGAATTAAAGTTGGATATCCTATGAATCTTGCAGGGACGTGCATTTTTTATTAATGGTTATATTGTATCCCTGTAACTCTGCCTAATTGTATTTAATAAAATAAGGAATTATCTGGCTTGTACACGTAAATTCCTAAGCCATGTGGTGGCTCAAGTTAAAAATAAATGAACTGTGAGTTTGTTGACCTTGGGAATAGCCTCATGTGTGCATGCCGAAACTCCCATTCATTCTGAAGGAAGGAGTGTGTTAATCTTGGGAGAGATACTGCATGTATGCACAGAGTCTCTACGAGGCAGGAAGAGACTGAGAACCCCTTTAAGTTCTAGAGTTGATAAATGAGCCTTTTATTTGAGCTTCCTCTTAAATAAAAGGAATCCGAAAACATTTGCAGAAGCTCACAACATGGTCATCCAGATCGAAAAGAATCTCAACTCATATGGAATCAATGCTCTCACCATGGATGCTCTTAGCCTGATGAAACTAGTTTCCCATGAAACCTTTGTTGAAGATACACTAGAGAGAAGGGAACAAGTTTTTAACCAGCAAAATGAGGATGTGATTGAGGAGAAACAAACTAAGCAAGATGATGAAGTGCCCACTTGTGCTCCTCCTACTGATGAAGTCATCCAAGAACCTATTTCTCCTGTACAGCAAAGTGAAGATGAGGTTAGTTGCTTTCCACTTCAAAATTCCGATGATACTGTGTCACTTGATTCAAAATATGAAGAGGAGAAGAAAGCTTTAAATGAGGTTGATGGTCCTTGCTGTGCAATCAAAGAAATAGGCCTTCAAATTGATGAATAAGAGAAACAGACCACCATTCAACATAGGATGATTAAAGACATGGTTGAAGAAACAGAATCTGAGCAAAATGATGAAGTATCAATATGTATGCCTCCCTTTGATGAGGCAATCCAAGAGCTCTTTTCTCCTGCACAACAAAAGGAATATGAGGTTAGTTGTTTCTCTTCTATGGATTCCAATGACACCTTGTTTCATGATTCAGAGAGTGAGGAAGAAATGGAAGCCTTGGATGAAGTGGATGTTCCTTACTGTGCAATCAAATATGATGAAGCAATAACGCATGATGAAAACACCAAATCCATCGAAGCCCCTGCACAGGAAGAAATAGTGAGTTACCCTCATATCCTAAATGTTGATGATGCTTTACCTTGTGATGAAAAAGAGGAGGAGGATGAATTTCTAAATTTTACAAATCCTGCATGCTATGACACAGATAGTGACACTGTTGATAATATTGATGAGTTCATACATGTTGGAAGACATAGTTGGGATATAGTTGGTTATGACCTGGATCCCATCTATGAAATTGAGGGTCGTTTCTAGTTGTTTCCCTTGCATTTGTCACCGCAGATTTCTTCTGAACAATGGCAACAAGGAGATGAGGTTTTTACTTGTACCTTTCAAAAAACCAAGGATGACCTATTACCTTCTTCCTCTGATTATTTTTAGTCTTACCTTGAGATTTTTGATGAGTACCCTTCTGAGAATTTGGATTCTTTTCATGAAGACAATTTCCAACCACCGCTATGCGCAGATTTTAATACAAATAAGGACATTGTTTGCTTCAAGAAGGTTTCTCATGATTTTTCACCCCAACCACCTGTTGTTACTTTGCCTTGCTTTTCCATTAAAGGTGTAGTTGGGAAATACCTTTTTCATGTTGAGTTTCCTCCTGGGCAGACCCTAGACTTCAAGGGTTGGTTGGGTAATACTGGCTCCAATCGGTTTTTCAACTTTCCCTTGATAATTTGCCAGTCGTCTACTAAACCTTTGTCAATTCTTTCCTTGACTCTAAAGTGTGAGGATGTCCTAGGTAACCAATTTACAGGCCCTTTGAGTCCATTTTCTGAACCTTGTACTTTTCATGACCCTTTCTTGGATAGAATTGAGTAATTTTCTCAGAGATGGACTTGGCAGGATTTTGTCCCTCCCACCTGCCTCCATGAGTTGGACTTTGAGATTCCTGATGATGTAATATATGCTCTAACTCATGACATTTTTGTGCTTGATTTGTCATTGTTTTGGTTTATGATGAAGCACAAAGGCAGGTATCGAGGGAAGTTATTGGATTGGCTTCACTGGTTGTTTGACTATACCAACATACAACCAGCAGGTAAGTACAGGTAAGATTTTCATCTTTTATCTGCATTTATGATTGCCTTATATGCACATGTTATATTTTGCGGGGTGGAAATACCACCCCAAATTTTGTCGCTGATAATTTCTTGTCAAGTGTGAGCAGGTGTACAGGTTTATACAGATTGTTGAGGTTCTCATGCGCTCTACAGTTACCACATGTCCTCGAGTTGGAGCCAGATGTTATCCTCAATATCTAGGGATAATTAGGAGATCATGTCTCGAGGCCCACATGGTCTTAGACATGGAGTACCGAGAGCGATATTGACTTGAGCATGGCCCTGAAGGGCCCATCTTTCTTCTTCTCAGCCAGACTTGTCCTGTCAGCAATAGCAGCTTCCATCACCACCAGCCTGGGCCTTCATTGGAGAAGACTCTTGCTCCATGAGGTAATTGGTCCGAGGTATCATGGTATGTGTCATATTTGATCGTTATAACCTTCTTATATATGCATTAGTTTCCTTTCATTTCTGATGACTTCTTGGATCTCACACTAATCCACTTGACCATTGTTGGGGTGATTGATTGGGTGACTTAGCAAGCTGATATTCATGGGTTTTGGTTAGCCACCAAGGGGGATTTGCAGAGCCATCGTCCGCTCCCACCATCTTATCATGTTTACATCTTATACCCCACTCATCCATCCCATTCCCCTAGTCCGACCATTAGGATGACCTTTGAGGGTTACACTTTGTCTTATGGGAAGAAGGGGCTAAAGGCCCAGGGGGTAAAAGCAGCTGGTAAAAGATAAAAGCCATAGGAATTAAAACCTAGAGATGCTTTGCCCAGGGGATCCCCGAGAAGGCAATAAAAATCCTCTCGATAAGAAACTAAGGGACCCTAAGAAAAATGATAAAAAACAAGACCTAACCAAGAGGATGGGAGGTCTCATCACGA
>ML776612.1:321498-331665 GCA_009831015.1 Picea engelmannii
CTAGCCATTGCTACACTAGTTCTTCTTTTTCTTGAGTTAGTTTGAAACATAAATTGAAGAAAGAAGACGTCCTAGGCCTAATTAATTTTACACCTAGGGTTTGACTCTTAGGGTTTGAAAAGCCTTGGCCCCAAACAACACTTCTTAGCCCTAGATTTATGTTTTATTGCTAGACGTTTTTTCCAAAGAGTCTTAAAAAAAGAGGGAGGAGCATGAGGCCTAGCTTTAGCTACACCAGAATGAGCCTCCTCCCCTTAGGGTTTTGACTTGGTGGCCCTGCCATTGCAGCACCATTAAGCCTAACTCTCCCGTCCTTAGGTTTAAATATTTCCAAGCTTTTAGCCTCTCTCTCTTTGACTCCATTTACCCAAGGCACTAGTCTGAAATTGCAACGTTGAGTCTTTGTTGTCAAAACAATCTTTCAAACACTTTTAAATTGAAACCCTAACTAACCCTAGCGATTCAACTAACCCTAACTAGCTAGTGACGTCATACCTATTTTAACCTCTTGTTTGGTATAAAACGTTGTGATCTTGTCATCTAGCATTTGGCATTGATGTGTAGATTATTTTCATTGGCTTAACTTGCAAAACGTTCACTTCCTTGTCACTCAAAACTAACTTAGAACTAGGGCTGACGTCCCCTTTATAGTATAGTGATGCAGCAACAATATTTATGTATGAGCACATTTATTGCGTTGTGATAATATAAAGTTTGATTTTATACATTGAATGCAAGTATCATTTTGTATTTATTGAAGAAGTATTATAAGCCATTGTCTTTGTTATGCAATCATTGACTTCGTCAATAATTACATGTTATAGTTGCTCATACATATTGAAGATAGTCATTAGATATTGAAGCACTAACCACTGCTTGCACGTTTTAGTTTTATCTGTCTTTTCTCGCAAACAGGTGCCCTCTCAGTGGAATACCTTCAAACTTTGACTATCACTCTTGGCAGTAATCTGTGAAAGGATAACCCTCATCTTGATCCTATAGACCCTAAGACCTTTCAGAACCCCAGATTACTAGGGACGTCTCCCTTGGGATTAGCCACCCTAAATAGAAAGAGCTCCCCATCGAGGTGACAGTGGGTGGGGAAAGCTCCTGTTATGCCAGTTTGAGTCTTACTTCCAAGCTACTAAACCTATCCTACAAACTGTGTGATAACAGACGTTAACCCTCAGAGCGGGCAGGTCTGGTGAATGGAGCATATTCATCGCATAGGAGGTGAATCCTCTGAAGTCTTGAAGTCCCAAAGTTAATATAGGTCGTAG
The DNA here is from genome assembly GCA_009831015.1 of Picea engelmannii. Lineage (NCBI taxonomy): Eukaryota > Viridiplantae > Streptophyta > Pinopsida > Pinales > Pinaceae > Picea > Picea engelmannii. The sequence continues at coordinate 322,779 of ML776612.1, forward strand.
ATATGAGGATGCCTGGGAACTATCTCGACTGTCGGATCTATGATATAGTCATCTCAGCGTTGACCACTTCGGGAGGACAGAGGTTTGGTAACACAAAAGCCTCCGAAGTCCCGAATTCCTAAAGCTAATCTGGGTCATATATATAAGGATGCCCGAGAACTATCCTAATCGTCGGATCTACAATATAGTCATCCCGACATTGACCACTTCGGGAGGAATGAGGTTTGGTAACACCAAAACCCCTGAAGTCTCGAAGTCCCAAAGTTAATCTCGACCATGGATCTAAGGATCCTTCGAGATCCCTCATGACTGTTTTATCAAGGGGACGTGTGTATTACGTTAAGATCATGTGAGGGCCCATGTGTCAACTCACAGTGTTTCCAAGTGTCACTCTCGGAGTGGCAAAACAATGGGACCCAAGGGACTCTTGAATGGAAGTTACAGGTCGTAGATATATGGGGTCACGTACATACCCTCAGACCGTCATATTTAGGTTTTGGTCAGCTCAACATTGACCAAATATGGGAGAAAAGAGGAGTTTTCATCGCAAAACTCCTGAAGAGCCGAGAGCCGAAGTAGATCTGATTCATCCAAGCCAAAGGGACAGGTGTCGTCAGATCCTGCACTCTAGAGAGAAGTCACTCCAGGAGAATTGAAGTGTGAAGGCATGAGGATTTCCAAAGGCCAAAGTCCCAAAGTCATCCCATTCATCCATTGGAAATGGACATGTGGTAGAAGATTTGCCATTTTGGAAAAAACTCACTCCAGGAGAAAAGGAAGTGTGTTGAACAAGAACTCGTGAAGGCCGGAGATTTGGAGTTCATCTGATTCATCCGTCAGTTGAGGATAGGTGTCAGCAGGTCTTCCATTTCGAAATATAGCCACTTCAAAGGAAAGTGGGGTCGCGCGAGTTAAGAACTCCCGAAGCCCGAATTTTCGAAGTAAATCATGACCGTTGATATGAGAGGGACATGTGTTAGCATATCATGGAGTCTGGAAGTGCGAACTCCGGAGGAAAGGAAGGGAGAAAGTGGATCATTGACCAAAATTCGTATGAAGCTCCAAAGGTAAGGAATCATCCTAGCCGTCCATTGTTGGAACACGCAGAGACTCAATATTTAATCAAGGGGAAAGTCACTCCGGAGGAATTGAGAACTAAAGGCATGATAAATCTATAAGTTTGGAGCATCGGAGTTCATGAGAACCGTCCATTGGAATAGGACACATTGTGTGAGATTTGTTACTTTGGAGGATTGGTACTCCAGAAGGAAGAACGTGGAGGAGCGTTGAATGCAAGTTGCCTGAAACCGGGAAAAGGACGGATATCGATCGTTGATTGGGGAAAACACGTGGCACTCAATATGTAACTTTAGGTATGGAGCACTTCGTAGGAAAGAGGTGTTTGGAGCATTTGAAACTCTCAAGCGTTGAAGTCCTGAAGTAAATCTTAGTCATTGGTTGTGAAAGAAGTGTGGACCGTAGATCTGGTCTGTGTGTGTTCATGATTTCGAAGTTCAATGGATTTGGATTCAGATGTGTCGAGAACACTCGAAGCCTAAAGCTCTGAAGCACCCTTTGAGTTGGCACCTGGGCACAACCCAAGGTCATATGAAGGAAGGGGCCTAGCATGGAAAGCTAGTGTCTTCTATTCAAATCCTTCAAAGGGGCTAGGAAAGAGCCCACAAATTTGGAAGAACCTGCACTTTGGTGAAAGGGGAAACTAAAGAGAGTTAAGGGAAACAAAATTTTGATGCCCCACCCCTTAAAAGAGAACCTAGGGGTCGGGTGTGTTACACCACCAATTCTAGGAACTCAGACTCTCAAGTTCTTTTGTGTCTCATATTCCCTGGTTTTTGTGTTTAATAAAGAAATATTACAATCCTATGTTCCCTCTCTCTTTTATCTTGTCAATTTTGTAGGCATTATTTATCAAATTAGGTCTATTGTTTTTAAGGTACAAGAGAATTTCTAGTTGTAATGGTCTTCTATGGAACCATCTTGGAGTTATTTCAAGATTCTCAAATGCCTTGAAGAAATTTCTCAGGAAATTTTTTCAATGCTTCACTAGTTGTCAGGAAATATGGGGGATTTTGAAAATGCCTTGGACTCCTTGACACAGAGAATGGAAGTTACTAAAATCAAATTTTAGTAGTTCAAGGCATAGGTTTTATCTCAACACTTGGTTTCTACCTCTATAAATCTTGGAAAATTTTCTTGTCAAGATGGAAATATTGTTAATGGCAATGAATCTCAAGGAATGATAGCTATGGACACCAAAGATGGGCCTATGTAGCAGGGAAGCACCCTGGAAATTTAGGATTCTGCCACTTCATACCAGTAGATTCTTTTTAATGTCTCAAGATTACTTGACCAATATGTAAAGGATGTAATCAATTTAGAAAATCAAGGATTTAAGTTGGAAAAAGATCTTAATTTCGCTATAATAGCAGTAGAAATATGTATCAACTGCGAGCCTATTTTGTAAAACATGTTTGGCTATTGTTTGCCTCGACACAACCATATTTTTATATAATATAAGTTCAGTTTTTTGTTATAACAAATGGGGGGGAAAGGGGATGGTTTAATTTTAACCAAGTGTACATACACGTTGGGGGGTGTTTACCAAGTCACCAATATTTTGGGGTGGGGTGATTAGTACAATCAAGAAAGCCTAGCATTGAAGCAAAGGAAGGTCATCCAACCCTCAGTCTAAATATTTAAGTTCTTCCCTAGGAAGGATGACTAACATTTTAGGTTTTTTATTAAAGGATATTTTTGTTGAAGGTCCTTGAATTTAAAGCTAATATTTGAACTTTTTTGTATATGGAATTGTTTTTATAATCTGAGAATTTGTCCAGAGTTTGAAATTATTTTTGTGTTAAACAATTATATACTTGGGAAGAATTCATGACATTGCATGGAAAGTATCTTTTCTCATCCCCTTGAATATCTATGGGTCTTCAATGAGCTATAATTTATTCTTTTTAGGGACCTAACCTCCCTAACCCCTCAGGTAGGTAGAATAATATGTTTTCTATGTAATAAAGGACAACATTAGTACATAAGTCCTATGCAATAATGTGAACATGTCTAATGTGAGAAGACTTAATACAATCTTCTACTTCCAAAATGATATTCCTCCCTCTAGAATGCTCACCAGAAGATATAAATAGTATAAATAGGAGTAGAAATAATTGGAAATATTTGTCTTGCGAATAATTTTATATCTAAGATCTTATCTGTTGGAGGTTTCCCCCTCGAAGAGGCAAGTGAACTTTACTTTCATTATAATAAAGGTGAAAATTATGGAATCAATTGCTTCATTGTGCTCTTTATTTTGTTATTTTTTTTGGTAAGTGTTATAATATTTCTATTACTACTTTGCATAATACATCTGGTACCTTACAAGTGGTATTAGAGAATTTTCCTTTGCAGAAATTTTAGACAATTCTTTTCAGGCCAGAGACTTGTACTATCAATGTCTTTAAAGCACAAAGATATGTCGTTCGGTGGGTAAAAATCTAGTTGGAGAGGAATACATGCCAGAAATACAGATGGTTTCATAGGTTACTCGAAACACTATTTCACCTAGTTGGAAACCTATGTAACCCCTATTGGTAACCCCTTCGAGTAGTACCACATTAGAAAACACTTGTACTCAACCATTTACTCCCACATATCCTCACATATATAGGGAGTCCCCTAGGTCTTATGAAACCATCCCTAGATCATCTTATCAGCTAATTAACTGCTATAGCAACACCAAGAATATCACTCGGGAAGACTGCTCTCGTGTACCTGGGTAATCCCCTAGTATAACTAAGGGTACGGTCACGCCTCCTTAGTTGGTGCACTAAGATATTGGGCTGAGTACTATTGTTTGACCCCACTGGTATATCAGAGAGCTATAGCATATGGAAAACCCTTGTCCACAAGAACCCTCAAAACCCGCACCCTTGATGTTGACACATAACAAAACAAAAATAGAAGGGAACTTTTGTAGCGCAACCCCGACTCCTACATCTAGGTTGCAAAATTCCTACACAAATTTCCCTACTAATTATTTGGGCATTCAGTCACTGTAGTATTCTTCAGGCTGAATAATAATTCTTCCAACACTATTATTTGGAACCTATCCCATTGGATTCCTCTCTTTGCCCCAATTGAAGTGGTACCTATCACTTATAATCCTTTTTTTGTGTACCCACCCACCCTTCTTGACACTCTTATTTGTGACCTATTCCATTGGATTCCTCTCTTTGCACTTATCGTAGTGGTACCCCTCACCCATAATTTTTTTTGTGTGAACCCACCTACCCACTTCTATTTGTTTAATTTCCCAATGGCCCTCACCTGCAACCAGGAAATCATTTCCTTGCAAACTGAAACCCACTAGAACAGGACTATCATCCAGACCATGACTTCCAAACTTACTGCCACCAATTCCAAAGTTGACAAACTCATTTCTTGATTTGATTCCACCAAGTCCAAATTTGACCACCTCAATACCCGATTTTACTCCCTAGAAGACACCCTCAAATAATGGATGAACCAATTATAGGACCATACCTCCTCTTACATACCTTCACACTCTAAAGGAGCTGACTCCTCCCATACCATGGTCTTTCAGACCAACCCCCTTCATTGTGACTTTCGTCTTCCCAAATTTGATGTGAATAAATTTGATGGCCGAGACCCCACAGGATAGGTTACTCAAATGGAACATTATTTCTCCTTGATGTTATTACTAATGATTTGGAGAAACTTCATACCATTGTCCTTTATTTGGATCATGAACGTTGGCAATGGTGGTAATGAAAAAAAAATTTACACCAAGGATATATTGCTTAGACCCAGTTTGTTGTTGACCTCTATAAACGCTTTGACACCGACACCCATCATTTAGGGGTATTCTTTAATATCACAGGAACACTGATGTTATGAAGTAAGTTTACTATAGCGAACCCCTTGTGCGGTTAATTAGGGGTATTCTTTTATATCGCATGAAATTAGTGGTATTGTTTAATAAACTTTTAGGAGGTGGAAATGAAATTAGGGGTGTTGTTTAATATCACATGAAAACAGGTGTTATGTAGTAAGTTTCCTACCATGAACCCCTTGTGGGATTAATGTATGTTGGTTGTTAAGGTTTCCTTGTATATTGTTCAAACAAAGGTGCACTATACATGTATAACAATTCTACAATAAACATCTATAGCATATCCACATTAATCAGTAGATGTAAACATTATAATTTAACCATGTAAAGTAGTATATTTATCTCAAGCATATTATTGACAACTTTCTTGAGGATATTATAATGTCCATATCAAAGAGGCACAATCTTGTGATGAGGGCCTTCAAAACCATCCTTTTAAATGTGAATCCAAACTCTGTCATTGATTTGGAAGTTGGGAGGAACATGAATCATATCATGTTTAAGCTTGTTCTTTGTGTTAGACTATAAAATACCATGAACTTATCTCTCAATATACTAAATATATTCCTTTGAAAATTGTCTTCCTCATCATTTTCTTTCTATGCTAATAATCTAATATTTATTGAATTAGACAACCCATTAGTAACGATAAAAGGGTTAGATACATCAATTAGAATTATTGGTTGGAATCCCAATAACACTTCAATGACTTATAGATATGTGTTGGATTATACTATAGTTATGTTGAATGTAGCATGGGAGTGAGGCATCCTATATGCATTAGTGAGAATTATTATACATGTGCATGTGTACAATAATCCCATTAACTACTTTTGTATATCTATTGTTTGAGGATTAAATGATATAAATATGTTAATTTTGATATCCATAATCCTCTAAATAAATTTAGATAATATGTTGAAGATGTTGAAGGTCTCAAAGTCTTGATCATAAATAATAGAGGTAGAGAGTCCAAAGAAAATCCACATGTACACAAAGGATAAGAAACCAAATAGTGCATGTATTACAAAATGGTGCCAATAGAATAATCGTATAAATGCAATCCAATACTACATAAAAGTTGTCATGCTAGCACTTAGTGGCAATAACTCCTTTTATGAAGACCATGGAGATCGTCTCCCAAGGCATGCTAGGAATCAACAAGAATATGTACAACTCCTATTTTTCACTTTCGAGGTTTAGTGATGACACATATAATATATAAAAAAAATGTAGTGCTCCATGTCACAGAGTATCAAGTTGGATGGAATAAGCATTTATGTAGAATCATTTTGTTCTTTTGGATATTAAAATGACATGTTAATTTAGAGAATTGTTCATTCGTAAATAATTGTCAATGACAATAAATTTGTTTAATTAAATTTCAATTAAATTTCGTTTTTTTTTTTTCATTTTGAATATCACTTTCTTAAATAATTATATTCCCTAAACACCTTTGTAAAGACATGGAATTGTTCTGTAAGAGTGAATTGACACCACTCAACTAATTTTCTCAATTATTGCTCCACAAATAAATTGATAATTATTGTTCCACAAAGAAATTGATAAATATGGTAAATACCAAGTTTTTTTTAATAAAAATATGGTTCATTCGACCATTTGAATTCACTAAATACATATTTCATAACTTATTTATAAATGATGGCTTGGGTCAATACCTCCCACTCAAAACGCATATTTATCTTTCTTAGTTAACGTCCTTTCCATGGTATTTCTTCACAACTTTATTTGAATACCGTTTTTAATATATCGTAAGAGCATAAAGTATAATGAGTGAGTATGCAGTAAGTGGGTGAATACAATACCAATTCATTATATTGAATTAATAATATAATACATAAATTAATAATAAAGTTCACTTGGGGTGATAACTCTTGAGGAACACCAATGAGGCAATGGTTCAATGGTTCAAGTAGGGAGTCAATACAATATTATTTTATTGTTGTTTCTGAGTGTCAAGTTCCCAGCCTCCTTTTACTTTGTTTTCTGCAGCCATGTGTCTTGAAACCAAATGCTTCCTATTATTTGTCTTATGTGCCTTTGGGGAAGGGCACATGGAAGGGCATGTGGTTCAAATGCAAATTTGGTTCACATGCATTTTGGGACAACAATCTTAGAAGGTATCTAACTTGAGTACGTTAAGAGAGAAATTAGTAGGTTAGGATGCTAGTATGATAAACCATGAAGGAGAATGATACCATTTTAGTACATTATGATGCCATTCACATATGCTGAGATGAGGCTAGTATGTTGTCTTTTAGTGTCAAGATTGAACTATACCTAGAGGTATGTTATTTCTATAAATTTGGTCATTATTTTTGTATGAGAAAAACCATGATTGTGAGCCTTTGTAATTGCTATAGTTGAGAATTCTTGCTTTTCACATTAGAGATTTCCTTAGACAACTTGATTGGAGCACTAGAGGGAAGTGGGATAGCTTGAGGGATTTTTTAGCAATGAAGGGGATCCCATTCCTTGAGCTATGCAACACTAAGGGAAAAGTGAGACTGGAAAGTTGGATAGTTGTAGAATTATTGGGTTGAAGGGTGACTTATGGCTATAAACACTACTATAAACCTAGGCTAAGAGGAAAAATATCTGACATTAATAATTAATTGGGTTGAGTGAGGAAACCATATCCTTAGCCATTTGTTTCATTCCCTAGCATGAGGGTGGCTTCTACTCGCATTGGTGACTATGGCTGGGTAGAAAAATGCTCACATGGAGCTATTTCCCCAAGTGTGGATGATGTCAGTTAAGCTATAGATTTGTATTTTTTATACTCCAGATTACTAATTCTTGTTGTGAGTTATGTGTTTGATGAATAAATGCTTACTTTAGAAGCTACAAGTTTGGAAGTTGATATTGGGGCTCATGAGTACATGATGGGAAGTTTGATAATGATCTCTATGCAAATTTGAGGGCTATTACAATAATTAATTGTAAGAAAGAGGGCATAATTCTACCTTTGTTATGCAATTTAATTTCTATCATTGTTATTGTGTTCTAAATGGCCTTATGGATACCTACGAAGAGGCCATAATCACGAAGGAAATGTAAATGATTTTATGGGAAATTGATTTTATACGGATATTGTTGTAAATGTATATGATTTTTTCTATAATTACCCATATTAATTATATTTATTTAATGTATGAGAAAAAATGTGTTTTATGTTATGATATGGTTGATTGTACTCATGAGTAGTGGATTAATTGGCCATGGGCTATGCTATTCTACTGTAAATTGCAATTGCATATAAGAATGAGTAATTATAGTTTAATTATGCGAATTGTGTACATTACATTGTTGTATCAAAGCATTTGAGGTTGTAAATGGTATCAAAGAAAGAAGTTGGTGTGGATTTGGTGGTTTAAAGAAGTGCCCCATATCCTCAACAGTGTATATAGGGTATTGGTCATGTTATAATATGGTTTCAAAGCTCTTGGTTAAAACACTAGGATTGCAAGGACAAACAATATACTCGTACAAGAATAAATTACAACCTATAGGAAAAGTCTTTGAAAATTTGTCATTAAAACCCATTGCGCAAAAGCTTGTAATAGAGAAAATTCATGTTTTTGAATTTCCTAAATAGTGCTTTTGATAGAGAATATGGCCAATATCGAAGCAATGTAAAGGAAAATTTATGAAATTGTAAAGCCTGGTTTTCTATCAAATTCAACACAAAATTCAAAATTTTGAAGAAAACCACCAGTTTTGGATGAAAACCAGAGGCATAATGGTCATAGTGGCATCAAAATGGGTAGATAATGGTTTGAATTTGGTTAGAGAATCCAATTTTGAAATTTCATGGAGGTCTGTGGAGGAAATTAGAAATATACGTGTGTGTGTGTGTGTGTGTGCATGCACATGTATCTACACACACACACAATTTTAACACTCAAAGGAACCCCCCCCCCCTCC
>ML776612.1:333595-344638 GCA_009831015.1 Picea engelmannii
GGGGGTTGGGGGGGGGCATTATTAGAGAAATTATATTAACATAATATGTATTCTCCTATTATTCCCCCCACCCCCACCCTCATATATGAGGGTGGGGGTGTGGGGAATAATAGGAGAATACAAAGTCCCTTCTTGCCTTAGGCAGGGACTAATAATGGATTAAACTACGTGGTTGGGAAAATTCGATCGAGCGCAAACCATTTAGCATTTCATTTCATTAGGTTTACCAAACGAGCCTTTTGAATATAATCTTTCAAAATAATTTTAAAGAGCTTAGGTTAAAATATCAGCCTAAGGAATTACAAAGATGTTTACAATATATAGAAAAAATCGTTTAGAAATTATCAATATGAATTAGCCATATTGTAAAATGTAGTTTACCTTCAACAAATAGAATTTTCAATATAAAGCTAAGAAGATAACTAGGTTATAAGTAAGAGCAATTTTTATTTTTATTTTTAATAAAATCAAATTAAAATTAAATCAAAATACCATACAACTCATTAAATGACAAGGTTACTATTTAACAAATTAGTTTGCAAAATTACTATGGATTTGATGCTTAGCTTCATGAATCTTGAATTGTAATCACATATTCCTTGTGTTAGATTTGTTGATTATTGGAGATCCATTGATTTGCCACCCTACCAACTCCAATGGGTACTCTTCTTCCCCAAGGACCCCTGAGCCATACTGGGGATATATAGAATAAACCAATCTAGCAATAAGAGAAGGGTGAAGTTTCTAAGCTTGGAAGAAAATTCCCACTTTACAACATAGTCCAATGGACCAAACTCTTAACAATCAGCAACAAAAAGTTCAAAAACATTATGACAACCATCCAACATTAAGGTGCAAAAAGTGTTTTATTCTTATCCTAGGATTCCCTTTATTAGGTTGTGTGGTTCATGCCACTTCTTCAACTCATGCAAATATTTATTTTCCTAAATTACTATTTACCTATTATTCACCCACCCATCACTACAAGGAGAATAATTTGTAGAAAAGGTTTTTATGGAACCTCCTCAAAAAAAAATCTCCCTTCTTTGTTTATAGTGGAGGTTGTTAGTGGAGGTGGGCGGTTGGAGGCTTTTGCAGAGGTTTTTTAATTGGTGCTCATGTAAGGACAATATGCACTAGTGTGAACCTAAAAATAATGCCCCGGTGTTGAACTACTAAGGCACACCATTAGCCGCTATGAACAAAATAAAATACATAGAAATGCTCCACTCTAAATAAAGCACGTCGACGAACGTACACATGACACCCTGGTGCATCCAGCCCGGTGCTTATAATTACCGGGCCCACTGAGGCATAGTAAAATAAAAAAAAATACCAAACTGATTTTCATTATTACATGTCATTATGTGCTTCCAACCACTTAGACAAGCACTTGTTCTCACCCTCCTTCCACAACCTCCTCATTTGCAGTGCTCTACAATCAATTCGATAGCACCACCGATAGATTCCACACATTTCCAAATTTTGGAAAATACCGTGAATTTTCATTTCTTCTCTAAGGTGCAACCATGCCTCCTTAGGAGAGAAGAGACCAGGTAAATCGTTTATTACCTTGTTATTTTCATTTTCATTGTAATAAAATTTGAAATTGGTATGAAATTTGGCCCTTTTTATATATTTTTTAATTCTACGTGGTGTGCTTAAATGCTTCATCTCACCTCAGATTCCAATGCATCCTATGAATTTATAGGAAGCATTGTCGTTGGTGCATATATGGTTAATAAACGCACCAATGCCATTCATAGAATGACACCACAAAAAATGTTGAAAAATAAACATAGCGGTGCGTCTTTCTAGATGCCCCATTACCAATGCATTATAAAACACAATGCACCATTAAACAAAAAGATGATGCTCCAAGACAAATGGAGCATTAGTGTGTTCTATTAACCAATTGCACTACCTAGTTTACAACATGGAAAATTCAATCTTGCAGTTTGTCAAAGTCCACCAAACACATCGTTGTGTACAACACGACATCAAACAAAATATTTAACAATTTAGCATAACAGTGCATCTTATGGGACTCCTTGTTACTAGTGCATTCTAAAATAAAACACAAAGCTAATAAAACATCAGTGCTCCAAGAGAAATGGAGCCCCGATGTGTTCCAATTAACCAACGACACTACTTATTTTTCATCATAAAAAATTTAACCTGGTGGTGCGTCCAAGTTCACAGAACGCACCAATGTTATTCATAGCACGACACTTGGTCAAATATTTAACAATTTATCTTATCTAGGTGGATACTAGTGGCCACCCACCTGTTCCACTAATTCAGAATGGTTCCACATCTTGGCGATTTTTCTACAGTTTTTTGGGTCTTAAACTTTTGGAGCCATTTTGAGGCCCTAAACAACAGTTTTTTGGCTCAACAACACCTATCGTATAGTTAAAGGTAGATGTTAGGTTGAATGGAATGTGTATGTAACATACCCTCGACCACCAATAGGCGGATACCCCCAGAGGAAGTAAGTCTCGACAATAAGTATGCATGTCTCCAACTTGACACTTGTCATGTTGGAAGCTGCTCTGATACACTTGTCCCCTACTTTAGGACTTAGGATAAATTAATTATCCGTACTTTATGTTTTTAAGAAATATTAATATAATATTTCTTTTTAGATTTAAGCTCTCTAGCTTAGCCCTATTCTTAACTTTAGGCCCTTACTTTCCCTATTTGGTTGGAATCTAGTCCCCCTTCTCTTTTATCGTGGTTGGTTTGCACGCAACGATGTATTTTATATTAATCATGAAACATATACAAAATAAGTGAACTGGCCTTTAACATCTAGGCGCTCTGGCCTAAATCCAAAACATAATCACTCTGGCTTATAATACTGGCTCACCAGCCTATAACGCATATCATATACATAAAGGTTCGTTGACCTTAATATTGCTCGCACTTTAGTTACTGCACGTGGTATCTGCTGACCTCAATGTTGCGCGCTCTTTTGTTATTGTGCCTTGTATCCTATGTCTTTAAGGTTGCATGCGCTTTAGTTACTACGCACGGTATCCAGAAATGTCCACATTACATCACTTTACTGCGCAGTATATGCGTGCACCATGCCATGAAAGGTGTATTACAAAATTGATGTCTAAACAACTCACTAGCTTAATATACTTGGATTGTATTTACATTTGGGTTCGGTCGAGGGATATTACAGTGTACTCCTCAGCTAGACCTTTTGGATGGGGTACCGAGCGGCCCAAACGAATATCATATGAAAAAATTGTGTATCAACTAACCACATCAGGGCCCACAAACCTTTTTGTGTTTCATCTTATAGGGTTAGGGTTTTTGATGTTTAGAGTTTTCTGATTAATGCTTAATGTTAAAAGGCCTTTTCTATCTCTTTGTAATGAGCTTCTTGTGAATGAGCATGATCATCACATCTCTATTTTCAGAGATAAGATACCATCATTCTAGCTTAGCTTGTGTGCTTTTCATTTTACATTCCTTTGTATTTCAGATAATCATTAATATAATTTGAGTTTATAGATATTATTGTGTTTCTTGCAATATCTCTCAGTGTTTCCTTGTTATATATTTTTCTTCATGTCATTCTCAATATAATACAGATAAGTGGTATCAAAGAAGTTTTCTCCTTGTCATTACTTACTGCATGTCCCCGATGAGGTTAGGGTATAGAAAGTTGGGTCTCGAGCTAGTTTCTCTTGAGGACAACCTCTCTCTCTAGACCAAGCAACCTCCCATGGAAAAATAAAAGAGAGACCATGGAGAAAAAGATACTATAAAATTGTTTCCAGAGGAATCCCTCACACAACAAAGGAACGAGATGGTGGATAATTTCGCCCAGATCCTTCGATGACTGCCAACAGTGATGGTGGCACCTTTAACCAACAATCACTTTGGATGTGTGATGCCCTTCAAGGTACAAGTAAACTTTGATATTCCTTTATTTGAAGGGAAAACATACATCGATGCTTTGGAAAAATTGTAAAGTCTACTAGAGGGTTATTTCTCTATCCAAAAATTTTCCAACAATGAACAAATACCCTTTTCACTCCTTAAATCTCTTCACCATGTCAAAGATTGGTGAGAAACTTACTGTGAGAAACATGTCAGAGATGAGGGTTCATTTTTTGATCTAGAATCCACTTTGGAAGCTTTTGTTAATTCCCTCAAGTAGAAATACTACCATGTTGGAAACTATGATAACCAATACATGAGATGGAAAATTCTACGTGATCTAAAAATGATCTTTAAAGACTTGGTTGAGTTTTAAGCATGTGTTCCATTACCATTTATGAAATTAAGAGAAGAAGAAGAACATAATGAAAGAATATTGCAGCCATCATAAAGAATGAAGATCATAAAGTAAGCATAAATAACAACAAACCATAACAACAAGGTTGATAACAGAGTTCAGTAAGATAGCCTACGTCTCCAGGCCTTTGTCTCAGTGGGGGAGGCTTTCTTATTTCTCTTCAATGTTTCAAAAGTACATCAGAAATTTATCAAAATTATCAAAAACTGGTATGGATTTTTTCTTCTCGACCTCAAGGATCCAACACAACTGAAGACACTAAAAAAGGTTGAGTGTATCTCCCGGAATTGGCCTCCAAAGTTCTCTTCCTCAATGGCTTCCCTGCATAAAAATGGATTCAAGATTCACAAACTCATCATCATTATACTAATTTGAACCTCCTGTACTATCAAAAACCTCTGATTTATATAGGATTTGAGTTGGTGATCCTATCCCAACTTCCTCCCAGGATCTGGCCTCAAAAAGGGCTCCAAATCCTCAGTTTTGGGCAAAAATCTCCTAAAATCAGCATAGAAAACCATTAAAATCTTATTGTAAAGTTTGAAAACCCATTTTCCAACAAATTATTGGGTGCAACCCCTTTCTCCCAAGCCCCTGGTCATATGGGACCTGCCATATGGCCAAGGGCTAGGCGTTGGCCCTAGTCCTCTGGTCAAGCCCAAACCTTTAGTCATATGGTAGCCATGTGCCCTAGCCTTAAACTCTCCACACGCCCACCTTGGTTCCTGGTCTATAGCCCCTAGTCAGTCGGGCTAGTCCCTACTAAACGAGGCTTATCCTGAAATCTCCAGCTATGACAATTCAAAACAATAATCTGCCATATCTTATACCAAGTAACACATTCGCCCATGTGGCCAGCGCATGGTGGTTAGTCTGTTGCTCATCCTGTGAGGTCAAGAGTTTGATCTTGACCAAGGTGGAAGAAACATTTTTACGCAACCAACATTAGCTAAATTTGGGGTGCCACATGGTGCCCTATGATTGGGCCACATGTAACCCTATGGTTGGCCCATATGGTCTAGTCACCACACAGTCAACAACCCAATCAACATGCATGTCACCTTCCATGTAAATTTCGTATAGTCACGTGTCATACACTAATCCTACCATGTCAACATCCGTACAGCCAAGTCACTTGCCCAATCAGTTTCCACGTCAGCATCCATACTGCCTAGTCACCCTACCATGTCAGCATTCGTATTTTCGCTTGTGATTCGTATTTCTACATGTCGTCTAGTCAATGGGCTACATCATCATTTTGTATAGTTACACATGTCGCGTCTGTACATTGCCACATGTCAATTTTTTATTGGTCCACATAAGTTGATTAAAATGTCGAGAACGAGTGACATGTGTCATGTCCTTGTGTGGCCACATGTCCTTGTTGATGTCTTCATGACATCATGCTGACAACACCTATCGTACTTCTTACTTTAGTAGTACGACCTATTGAATTTGACCAATTAACTTTTTTCCTATTTGGGAAATCGATCAGAACGTAATATCTTTCACATACGATGTCCATTTTTGGAAAACATTTGTTGTCCCTTGACCAATTTTTCAAGAACTTGGGTCATGTTTGACCAATTTTGGAACTTCAACAGGCTAGTCGAAGATGAAACGTAAGGCAAAGCAGAGATTGTAGGATCTTGCCCCCTTTTTAGGGATCTTTGGGCTTAGGTTTTATGTAAAGGGTTATGGGATGTCGGCCCATGGGTTTACCCATGATTAGGCCCCTTTTTGTAATGTATAAATATATATCTAGGTGATGTAAGAAGTACTAGGTCTAGAAGAGCTAACTGCAAAGCCAATGGATTAGTGCTAATAGTTGTGAACGCTCTGTGCATATTGTGTAAGACTTGCAGAGCTAAGTGCAAGTGGTTGTAAGAGACTGTGTAAAGGATTTGTGCTGTGAACTAGCTCGGAGAAGGATGATCTGGTGAGGTGCACACAGATCTCCTGTCCTATGCAGAGTGGGTTTTGATGCTCTGTGCATGTAAGAAGATTGATTGAAGATAATAAAGAGAAGAAGTGTTGTTGGACGTAGCCCCACGCTGGGGGTGAACCATGTATATCCTGTGTTATGGTTTCTATGTGTGATTGATGTGATTTATTCTTAGTGTTTTTATATTTATGTTTGTTGAATGCATTTGATATAATATCTTAGTTCTTAGTAATGTGAATGAATGCTAGATCTGATCTATTTCTATGTTCTAAGTGCTTGGATGTGTTAAATCTTGATGAGTACCAAGATGCTCTCTACTTAGGGTTTTACCTGCAATGTGAATAAGGGTTAAATGCTAATGAATTCTAACTACTAGCTACTCTGTTAAGTATTATAATCACATATCTATGTCCCAGCTAGGTTGTAGACACTTGAGTCTTGCAACCACCCCTGCCTCTACCTTGGGTGAGACTTCATCTGCTTCGCAGATGTTGCCGAAATGGCTAGTATTTAGGGTTTTGTTGGTGCGCTATTGAAGCATTGAAACCTGGGTCTGCCCCTGTGCCAACAAATGGTTTTGTTACCAGGACCTGAAACTGTGATTGTTGGGAATTGAAGAAAAGAGAAAGCTATGTGCGTAGATCTGTTGTTGTAGTGCCCAGTATTCTACTTGACTTGCAAAGCTTTGTGCTAAGAAGAGAAGTTCAATCTGAAGAAAATAGGTAAGCTCTTAAAGATTTGTTCTTTGATAAAGGTAAGATGAGAGAATTTTTTTTCTTCGAAAGAATGGATCTAGGTATGTTTGATAAAAAAAATCCTAGCCTGAAAACTAGGGCACAGCTAAAAGAAAGAAGATTTGATATGAATAGATCTAAAAGAAATAATGAAAGATATGTTATTCCTATGCATAGAAAGAATTTTTTGACTAGTAAGTGGATGTAGGATCCTAGAAAGAATTGTTTGCAAATCCACCACTGTGATCCTAGTGCGCAGTATAGGAAAGGTTGGGGATTGTTTAAGAGAAAGAGAGGATTGAATCTTTGTTATAATTGTAGAAGACCGAGTTATCTTGGTAAGGAATCCCCTGGTAGAAATCCTATTTGTCTTTGTTGTAAATTCGTGGATCATGAAGTTTTAGATTTCCCTAGAATGATTGCTAAAGTTGAAAAGATGAACATGATATCACAAGAAGACCATGAGGAAGGCCAAGAGACTAAGAATATGCTCAAGAACCAGAAAGAATCAAAGTCTGTATTATTGCATATGAAAGAAACCCTGAATGATCACAGAGACATTATATTATCAGAAGTCTTAAAAGAGAAGGAGTGCATAGAAACAAGAATAGGAGACTTCGACATCGACTGTGTCATGGATGAGGAAACACAAGTGAATATCATGACAGAAAAACTTGGGAAATTTTGGGAAAGCCTACTATGGTTTCTTCACTGGGAGGAATAACATTGTTTAAAGGGAAGATGATAACCCTATGTTGAATACTTACCCAGATACCTATGAGTCCTCATGACACTTCGACAAAAGAATAATTTGAGGTTGTTAAGTTTGTTGAGAACAACACCCCGTTTGCTATTTTTCTAGGAAAAGTTTGGGTTGAGAAAGATCAGATACAAAGGAAACACGAAGAGGAAGCTCTAGAACAAAAAAGGAAAGAACTAAGAGATTTCATGGCTAGGATAATAGTGAACTTAATACAAGAACAGGAGGAAAATTTGAAGCAACTAAGGGCTAGAGACCGGGCTGTCGAAGTTGAAATAACATAGGAAGACTTGAAACATTTTTCCATATAGGAGAGTAGAGCACCTACCCTAGAAAGAGAATATTTGAAACACTTGTCTCTGGATCTTCTCAATCTTTGAGTTGGAACAACTCTTCAATTCCCTGCTAGAATCTTCAAGAATTATTCACAGGTCCTTTCCACAAAACTCCGCTACATGAACAAGCACCAGGCGCAAGTTTCTCTCACACGACCACAGGCTGTGACCATGAGCCTAACCGAAAAGGCATTTCATGATTTCACATGTCAGGTCTTTGCATGTGAGTCACCCTGACTCCCCTGACCTTAGAAATCCCGACTGGATCCTAGCATGTACTAGCTCCTCCCTTATCTTCCCTCAATGTGACCTCTGGTCATGACCCAATGATCAACCCTCAGGTGCGTCAGGATTTCACATATCAGGACTTCTGATATGATTAAATCTACGTTCCATGATCTTCCTTCGATTGACAGCTGTGATCAAGTCATGATTTCGCATTTCGTGAATTTGGAGGTTGGTTCACCTCTGTTCTCCCGATCCCCGATTTCTTGATATTTGCGAGCGTCAAATCGACAACCCATAATTCCCTTCGATTGACGGATGTGATCAAGTCGTGATTTCACGTTTCGCGACTTTGGGAGTCTCCTTACCTCCGTTCTCCCGATATTCAAGATCATGATGGCACTAGATCGACGGTCCACAATTTTTTTGGATCCAACGGCTCAAATCAAGTCAGGATTTCACCTTTATCTCCTTTACCTCTTATGGAGTCCCTTTGATACTTAGCCGAATTCTAAATCTCTGCACTCCTTGCAGTAGATTCCTATGCAAGACTTGGTTCTTACAGATGACTATGCACACCTTGCTGTAGTTGCTTCACACTCCTCGCAAAGGGGAAGTTTCATGATATCTCTTCTGATCTTTGGAATCAAAACAGATCCCATCACACACTCCTTGCATTCGATGTGCACACATTGCACTCACTCAACATAAGAGAAACAATTGAAACTTATACTAACATTCATAGTTTCATCCATTCATAATGAAATTCATTCATTTATGAAAAAAAAATAATAGAGAATTACAAACAATAGCAGTGCTATTCCTTTGAGTCAATTTTCCCCTGTCATATTCATTCGAATGTAAACGGCTACAACTAATATTAAAACAATAACTCAAAACTCATAAAATTCCTACTAACTCGCAACAGCCTCATTTGGGCGTACAAAACCTCTATTTATCTCAGAGGGTCCTTAGGGTTCCCCTCGACTACTCGTCTACTCAAAACAAAAACCTAAATGCTACCTAAGTTTGGTTACATTCAAATCTATGAGTGAAAAATCCTAGATCATTGGTGATCATCAGCTTCCAAGAATTTGATCTTCTTCTATTTTTCCAATTAGCTCCAAAAGATTCACAGTAACTCCCAGTGTTTTAGATTCCAAAATGATCCCTAGGTGCTGAGTTGTCCTGCCACATGTGCTCGTTGATGATGCTCCTACATGAATATCCCACAAATGACAGTTTTGCAAATTGTGATTGTCAGATCCCCCAAAGAAGTAGTTGCTTTCGTGTAGTGCTTATTGAGACCTCGCCATAGATTCGACTTCTTTGAGTGTTTGTCTGCCTACCCGAGCTATATGATTACGAGTGTGTATGTCATATGAATTCAAAATAGTCGAGCATTATGTAAAAGACATCCACATTGACCTCATGGTTGAGAAGGTCATGTCCGCAGGAGTACAAGATTCATCGACATGAGGATTGTAAGCATCCCCGTCGACTACACAATGTCGATCTGCACCATCCTGAACTATGATAGAGAAGATAAGAAAGCATCATTATGACTTGGCAAAAGAAAATATAATTCCATCTATCATGCCCAACTATATCCCGCCTCTGCTGTTAATCCCTAATATTGGCTCATTACCCCTTAATTGGGGCATATTATATTAGTAATGTTATTTTATTTATGTTGGCTTTAGGCCATTAGTTGTAATTATACCTCCTAGTCTCCTATATATACCAAGGAGACATTTTCATTTTGAATTATCTGGTACTTGAACATTTAAGTGGGGTAAAAGAAGGTTGCCCCCTCGAAGAGGCTTATTATATGAAGTTATCTCTTTTTCAAAGCATTGAGTACTTTTTCTGAGGTTTTTCTATGCTATATTGATATTTGGTTCTTAACATATGGTATCAGAGCTTAAGGTCTTGGGGTTTCGCTACTACATATGAGACACCTTGGAATTTTCACTATAATTTTTTTTCTAGAATGTTTCAGAAGGAACGACCAGGAGGATATTTAGTAGATGGATCAAGGTACGTTGGGTTCAAAATTTAGCTCCTTCGGCCTTATACTTTCGGAGATACAGCCTGTACAAGATAGGGTTCTTGAATCATCCTGAACTGAGCCTTGCGGAATTTTCAATACAAAAAATTTTCTATAATGTTTCAGACCCTAAACTCTAGAGGATATTTACAAAAATTAGTAAGGTATCTGTGGTAAACATTTTAGCTTCCGTGTCATCTTAAATTTGTATATACACCCTGTGTGAGATAGGGTATCTGACTAGTCTCAAGAAGGTGTTCCAGGTAAAACAATCATAACTTCTTCCTAGAGTATACAAATTGAGTGGGATTGGTTTCATTGGATCGTGGATAGTCTATAGTATTTCTAGTGCAAGTTTCAAAATTTTATATCAATTATTTTGTGCGGGGCACGCTATACAAGTGATATCTCCTGGAAAGGACAAAAAACAACAAATTGTGGGGAAGTTACCGTAAATTCCACTTGGCACATCCAATTTTGATCAGACTTGGGCATTGCAGAGAAGAAATATTAGAGAACTACATAAAATAAATTTTCATACCCAGAAGGGCCAAAACTTGGGAGATACAATAGAAGAAATATTGTCTAGCAAAACCACCTCAAAATCAAGGTTCAAAAGTGATACTTGGCCAACATGCCACCCAAAAAGGGAACTTCTACACCAAATAAGCCTCCA
>ML776612.1:349120-377406 GCA_009831015.1 Picea engelmannii
TTTTAAGACTACAACCATACAAACAAATGTCCCTCAAGCAAGCCAAGAAGGATAATAAATTATCACCAAAGTATTATGGCCCTTATAAGGTGTTGCAAAAGATTGGTACTATGGCATACAAATTGGAGTTGCCTGCATCTTCATGAGTACACCCATTTTTCCATGTTTCATGCTTAAATAAGGTTATAGGCAACAAGATCCCAGTTCAAACTATATTTCCAGAACTTGACGAGGAGGGAAAAATTATATTGGAGCCTGAAGCCATCACTGACATAAGAATTCGCCAATTGAGGAATGGATCCATTTCAGAGTATCTCATGAAATCGAGGAAACTATCAGCTAAAGATTCCACTTGGGAAGATGAGTCTTTTATACAGAAGCATCCAGAGTTACTCAAGCATTAAGGACAACACTTGTCTCAAGGGGAGGGGCATGTTAAGCCCTAATATTGGCTCGTTACCCCTTAATTGGGGCATATTATAATAGTAATGTTAGTTTATTTATGTCGGATTTAGGCCATTAGTTGTAATTATTCTTCCTAGTCTCCTATATATATACCAAGGAGACATTTTCATTTTGAATCATCTGGTACTTGAACATTTAAGTGGGGTAAAAGGAGGCTTCCCCCTCGAAGAGGCCTATTATCTGAAATTATCTCTTTTTCAAGACCCTGAGTACTTTTTCTGAGGTTTTTCTATGTTATATTGATATTTGGTTCTTAACATTTGCCTGGTACGGTGAGTCGTGACAGCGTCCCAAGGGACTTCGACTACTGATCCAAGTGGATATCGGTGGCCACCCACCTTTTCCAAATGGCTCAAAACGACTTTCTGGCAATTTTGGCATTTTACTATTTTTAGCAGGTTTTAACTTCTGGGGCCATTTTGAGGGCCTAAATGAAGGTTTTTAGAGATAGAGGTCCTCAATGATAGCCAAATGAATGATTGAGCCCCCAAAATGAATCTCCTCAATGATACCTTTCCAACGAGCTATCACACGCCTAAAATGGAGATCGTATGCAAAAGTTATGACCCCGGGAAGTTGATGCACCAACTTACCCAAACGGGGCCCACATGACTTTTGGCGCTTCATCTCCTAGGGTTAGGTTTTTGGATGTCTAGGACTTTTGGCATTCCCGATTATTGTAAAAAGGCCTCCAGAGCCTCATTGTAATCATCTTCTTGCGAATGCGAGTAGCCGTCACATCTCTTCTCAGACATAAGCTGCCACCATTCTAGCGAGTCTTTCACTCTGTATTTTTACAGTCTCTGTACATTTCTTTCATTAATAGAAATCATGTATTATTGTATCTCTATGTTTATGGTTGCATCTCTGATATATTTCTATTATATTACTGGATATATGCGATATCTATGTGCATTTCTTTATTATATCTCTGCTCTCATTTCGTGCCGAAAATAATCCGGATCAACTACACATTGATCACTGTGTACATCCCGAAGGGGATACGTGTAGTTAAACCATAGTTGGAGAGGATTTCAACATTGAATATCAATGACTTCAACTTGGAAGACTGCAAGAACTATGGAATGCTCACACCTCATAAGTATTTGACTAGGACAAAGGGGAAGAAGTTGAAGATAATCCCCCAGCCATGGACCATGGACATCATGAGGTCCACCATCTTGAACGTAATGAAGATACCCCACTTTGGAAGGCATCAGGAGGTTAACACATGCATTAAAATCCTATTTTCTTGCTTCCATGGAGGTTATCTATGGCTGGACAGATGCATCACCATAGATCTGGCGTTGATCCATCGGATCAACAGATTAAGCATGCAAGGACCAGACCCACAATAATTTTATCTAGGGAAGGATGCAGATCACGCCCTGGCACAGAGAATCAAAGATACCTATGGTGATGTGGAGAAGGGGAAGCAAGGCTACAAGGTAGCCTCCATCCAGAATGGCACAGTGCGCCTAGCCTGCTAGTTGATAGTTGGTAAGCTAGTAAGGAAGAACAGACCCACGCAGGTCGCGGGGTTCTTTGTTGACCTCGCAGGAAAATGCATTGAAGGGATACAAATGAAATGGGTGAGCTACCTCGTCAACCATTTAGAGAAAGACTACCGCGAAGCTCAGTATTAGGGCTATGAGTGCCATTTTAGTTGGTTGTTGATCCTCATCGCCTTTATTTCTTGGGAGATGCTGGAAGGTGTGACCTTCCCTGAAATTGAGCCATTTGAACCCTTAGCTACGAAGTTCACTACTCTCTGGTATTCGAGCGGCGTGGCTAAGCAATGGCAGTCAAAAACGGTGTTCCAAACCTATTACCTACAGTTGAAGAGGGCTATTGAGTCTTTCCCTTGCATGACACCAGATACACTGCATCGGTTTAGGGAATTTACGAAGTTCCACATAGATAGGAATTTCATATATATCACTGCGCGCAGAGACGAACATAAGGAAGAGATTCAATCTTATTACAAGATCACCAAGGAATACATGGAGGAAATCACTAAGAAGTGGCCTGAAGAACTCCTGGTACCATTCAACTAGGAAGAACTATCTGACCCTGACATCATCGGAATCCCTATGGCCACTCGCGAATAATATGATGCACCCAACAGCAGCAGGAAGAAAAAGAAGGAAGATGTGCGGGAAATAAACAATGCATCAGTGAAGATTTTGTCTGATTCACCTAAAGATGATGAAGTAAGCCAAGAAAAGGAAGGGGAAGAAGACAAGCAGAAGTAGGGCGAAGTAACACCACCTAGGGATCCCATTGATGAGGTTGAGATATCCAAAAAAAGAAAGGTTTCCCCCACGTAACCTTCATCATGGAAGAAGTCCAAAGCTAGTAATCCCAAACTGTAAAATGTTCTCACGATAGATGACATCGACCTCATCATCATCATCATCATATCAGATACATTAGAAGATATTTTACAATGCAATGAAGAAAAACAAGAAACCATGTATGATTGTATTGAAGTAGAGTTGAAAGGGTTACAACAAGCCCTCTACTATATGCGCACAATATATACTACACCTCCGACATTTGAAGGGATTGAGTTGGGAGATGAGCCTACCCAGCTATGAAAAATAACAAATGTGACCGAAGCTCGCCTTCATCGTGTCCAGGAGGAAAAGGAGAAGGCCATAGAAGCATTAAAGAAAGAAAAAGAGGAAGCCCTAGAGAAATGTTGGGTTGTGCAACAAGAAAAAGACGACCTCTAGGTGAAGCTCACAGAGGATAGAGCGCAGATCTAGAAGGAGAAATAACAGCTGATCATAGAGCATATTGGAGTTAAGGAAGTAATCACTAGAGCACTTCTCTCTGTGAAGAGCTTAGATTATATGGACAAAGACCCAGTGGAGAGTCAAGTGTGGAATCATGTTGAAGCCATTCAACAACTCCAAGTAAGAGTGGAATAATTGGAACTACAAGCCGTGCACAACACTCTGCAGGAAGTGCGGGATCAGAGAGAAGAAACTGCCTGAAGCACAATCCATAGAATCAAGGCATTGGCCTTAGAATGAAAACAACTCAGTAGTCAAAGTGTGTACACCTACGAGCACCTTGGAGAGGACCCTCCACTAAGGACACTAGAGTCACAACTGCAGGAGGCAAAGCATCAAGAAGCAACAATGCAAGCACAGTTAAAGCCATTGCCAGTGGTTGAGAGGATGGAAATGTCCCAGGAACAATGCACGGTTGAGAAACAGGTCCATTCCATCTATATCAAAGTCATGGAAGTCACCCAGAGGCTCCAGCCAGTGCAGGATGAAGATTGCACACTTTTTGAGGAGATTGAAGGACAAGGTGCACAACTAGAACAAGTAGTCACCTCAGTTGAACAACAATTGGAATGACTTGTCACCGAGAAGGTCATCTAGGATTTCACTGAGTAGGAGGCTCTGGCTAAGCATCAGGTCGAAGAAGCTCGAGCTAAACTCGAGCCCTTAGAGGCAGAGTTACCCAAATCAAAGTGACTCGGGATGAGTCATGGGTGAGTGTTGGGGGCCTGTTGGCCCTTGACCAAGTTTTGGAGAACTTGGGTCATGCTTGACCAATTTTGGGACTTCGACAGGTTGGTCGAAGATGAAGTGCAAGGCAAAGCACAGATCGTGGGATATCGCCCCCTTTTTAGGGATTTTTGGGATTAGGGTTTATGTAACGAGTTATGGGATGTCGAACCATGGGTTTACCCATGCTTAGGCACCTTTTTGTAATGTATAAATAGATATATAAGTGATGTAAGAAGTACTAGGTCTAGAAGAGCTAAGTGTAAGGCAAATGGATTAGTGCTAATAGTTTTGAACGCTCTGTGCATACTGTGTAAGACTTGTAAAGCTAAGTGCAAGTGATTGTAAGAGACTATGTAAAGGATTTGTGCTATGACCTAGCTCAGGGAAGGAGGATCTGGCAAGGTGCGTACAGATCTCCTGTCCTATGCAGAGTGGGTTTTGATGCTCTGTTCATGTAAGAAGATTGATTGAAGATAATAAAGAGAAGAAGAGTTGGTCGATGTAGACCCACACTGGGGGTGAACCACGTATATCCTGTGTTATGGTTGCTATGTGTGATTGATGTGATTTATTCTTGGTGTTGTTATCTTTATGTATGTTGAATGCATTTGATATAGTATCTTAGTGCTTAGTAATGTGAATGAATTCTATATCTGATCTATTTCTATGTGATAAGTGCTTGGATGTGTTAAATCTTGATGAGTACCACACTGCTCTGTAATCAGGGTTTTATTTACGATGTGAATAAGGGTTAAATGATAATGAATGCTAACTACTAAGTGCTCTGTTAAGTATTATAATCATAGATCTATGTCCCAGTTAAGTTGTAGACACTTCAGTCCTGCAACCACCCCTACCTCTACCTCGGGTGAGACTTCATCTGCTTCATAGGTGTTTCCGAAAGGGTCGGTAGTTAGGGTTTTGTTGGTGCATTGTTAAATCATTGAATCATGGGTCTGCCCCTATGACAACAACATTATATGTTCAGAATTAGCACGACGAGCCCGACTCAATGGAACTGGTTTCACCTGATTTTGAGAATTTTGATTTTTAGGCATTCTCGGATCCATTTTGGATCATTCCTCCACTCTAAGACCTTTTGGTCCTCCAAAAGGGTATTAACCAGTCGTCAAGTGCGGAATAGGCCACCCCAATTGTCCTTTGTCTTTAAACTCTATCCTTTGCACCTGTTGCATCATAATAAATTGCAAAACAACCATGACAATTGAGATCACATTGTTAGCCACTTGAACTCGTTCACATCTTACTGAAGCCACTACCATCCATGTTGAAAACATAATCTTTGATAACATTAGAATTATGACTGCAAATGAACTAATATGTTTGATGTGCTTGCATGAGATTAGCTTATCTTGAAGCAAAGTATGATTGAATTTCCATTCAACAACCATCTCATGTTCATGTTTAAGATAAACTGCTTTATTTGGCACGATTATAGGTTTTTTGCTTGCATAAGTTTCCTTCCTTGATTGTTCCATTGTTTGAAGAGATTGATTTGCTTTTAAGTGATGAGCATGTACAACATATTCATTTCCTTCTTTAGTTAAGTGATATTGATTATGTTCCCTATAGAGGATTGCTTTACGATCATATAAATAAGGGCTTCCTAATACCATTCCACATTTATTTAATGACAACACATCACATGTTACCTCATCCACAAACTTTGATGAAATTGCAAACTTTAAAGGGCATTACTTTGATATGTGCAATTTATGATTGTTTCTTATCCATTTAAGTGAGTAAGTTTTATGATGTAGCTTAGTATTCAATCCCAATTGTTCAACCACTTCCTATGAAATCATGTTAGATTGAGATCCACTATCTATCAATGTATCGATCTTAGCATGTTTCATTATCACCCTTATATGAAACAATTTACTTATATAATTATATCCATCATTAATTTTACCTGTCAAACTAACTGTTGTGATTTTAGTCTCACCACCTGAATCATATCCCAAGTCTGTTGGTCGCGTTGTTGTTGCAACTGTTTGCCTCCCTTTCCTTTCTTTGAACCATTTCAGTCTCTTCTCTGGATGCAATTTCCAGCAATGGTCATCATCATGCCCTTCTTTCTTGCAATTCTTGCAAGAGAGCTTCCCTTCCTTCATTGTCTCTAAATTTGCTTTCTTTCCATTCCCCTTTATTTTGTCTTCTTTCCTTGAAGACAATTCCCCTGATACACCAACTCTTGTTTTCCTTGCTTCAATGTATGTTTCTTGAACATAAACCTCATCAAGATTAGTATGTCCAAACATAAATATAGTGTTACGTATATGTGCAGGTAAAACTCCTATATACTTCATAAGATTTTCTTATGTGAAGGAGGAGTTTTAGGAGGATCCTCTCCTTCTTTGCTTTTGTCTTGTTTTGACGATTACCCTTGAAAAGGCCTCTTCTGTTCCAAGTAATCATCATATAATACCTTCACCATATTTGACATAGCAAAGAAAGTATTTCAAAACTCTATCTCGTTTTGAGACATTCCTTCTTTAGATGACATATTCTCACTTTGAGAAGTCCTCTTTCTTGATCCAATCTCAAGATCCTCTTCTACAAGCTCGCCTTCACCATGACTTATCTTTTCCCTGGTAATCATGCAAACTCAAAAAACCAACAGTCAACCTTCACTGATACCACTTGATCTGAAAATGATCTTTAAAGACTTGGTTGAGTTTTAAGAATGTGTTCAATTACCATTTATGAAATTAAGAGAAGAATAAGAACTTAATAAAAGAATATTGCAACCATAATAAAGAATGTAGATCAGAAAGTAAAAATAAAGAATAAAAAAACATAACAATAAGGTTGATAACAGAGTTCAGAAAGATTTCCTATGTCTCTGGGATTTTGTCTTAGTGGGGGAGTCTTTCTTATTTCTCTTCAATGCTTCAAAAGTACATCATAAATGTATAAAAAGGATTACAAACTATTCTTTTTGTTTTTTGCTATACCTCAAGAATCCAACACAATTGACGACATTGAAAAAGGTTGAGTGTAGCTCCCGAAATTGGCCTCCAAAGTTCGCTTCCTCAATGGATTCCTTGCATCAAAATGGATTCAAGCTTCAAAAACTCATCATAATTTTTCTAATATGAACCACCTGGACTATCAAAAACCTTTGATTTATACAGGATTTGAGTTGGTGATCCTATCCCAACATACTCCCAAGATTTGGCCTCAAAAAGGGCTCTAGATCCTCAGTTTTGGGAAAAAATATCCCAAAATCAGCATAAGAAAACATTAAAAGGTTATTATAAAGTTTGAAAACCCATTTTCCAAAAGATTATTGGGTGCAACCCCTTTCTCTCGGGCCCTTGGTCATATGGGTGCTACGATATGGCCGAGGGATAGACACTGGCCCTAGTGCTCTAGTCAATCCTAAACCTCTGGTCGTATGGTGGCCATGTGCCTTGGCCTTAAACTCTCCATGCACCCACCTTGGCTCCTGGTCTATAGCCATCGGTCAGTCATGATAGCCCCCGCCGACCAAGGCTTACCCTGAAATCTCTGGCCAACACATGGTGGTTAGTCTGTTTTCGTCCCATGATGTCGGGAGTTTGATCCTAACCAAGGTGGAAACGAAATTTTTACACAACCAACATTGGTTAAATCTGGGGTGACACATGGTGCCCTGTGATTGGGCCACATGTCACCCTAAGGTTGGCCCATACGGTCCAGTCACCAAACAGTAAGAAACCGATTCAACATGCACATCACCTACCACGTCACTATCGTACAGTCATGTGTCATACCCTGAGCTTTCCACATCAGCATTTGTACAGCCAAGTCACCTGTCGAGTCAATTTCCACATTAGCATCCATACTACCCAGTCACCCTACCATGCCATCATCTGTACTTCCACGTCTCAGTTGGTTATTGGGCCACGTCAACATTTCGTACAATGCCACGTGTCGCATCCATATAGTTCCACATGTCAATTTTTTATTGGTCCACATAAGCCCCTGAAAATGCCAAAAAAGAGTGACATGTGTCACCTCCTCGTGTTTCCATGTGTCCCTGTTGACACCATCATGACATCATGCTGATGTCACCTGTCGTACTGCTGACATCAGTAGTAGGACCTGTTGACTTTGATCATTTGACTTTTTGCATGTTTGGGAAATCGATCAGAACACAATATCTTTCACATACGGTGTCAATTTTTGGAAAAACTTATATGATTGGAATCGATGCGCTAATCCCGACACAATGGCACTAGTTTCATCTGATTTCAAGAAATTTTATTTTTAGGCCTTCCTGGATCCATTTTGAATCACTACGTTAGAAGAGAGACCATACAGTGTCGAAGTACACTAACATCTTCCATACCTTTCACACAAATTTAGGTATTAAATACTTTGAGAAACACATGGTCCTTAAGTATTACAGTGTTCTACATAGGTACAAACAAACAAATATGGAGTTCTTGCACATCTCCTCACTGGGAGTTGCTTACCAATATCATGTCAAGATGGAGCAAAAGTTCAAGAAAACGAATAAGAAGGATTTCAACTCTTTAAAACCATTGTAGTAGAAGCATGGTAAAGGTGGCCATAACTTCCAAAGACAAGGACAAAGTAAGGTGGCCATCTCAAGGACAACCAATCCAAGCCACTAGCAAAGAAGGGTAAAGAGAATTCAAAGAAGGACATTGGAAAGTGGTGTGAGTTCCACAAAATCGCTTGGCACAACACTGATGAATGTCACTCCAAACAATCATTGTTGGCTAAGATGAAATCGTTAGATTCATATGTCGACTCAAAATCTGATTCAAAACCGAATAAGGGAAAACAAATCATTGACACAGAACCTAGTGTCATCGTCCCTACCACAAAATTTTAGCTAGAGGAACCAAAGCATCTTGAAGAGGGGGAGCACCTCTTCCACTCACAAATGTGGGTGAAGGGGACCCCCCTCCATTTCATTGTTGATAGTGGTATCTAGAAGAGCCTAATGTCAGCAAATTTTTTCAAGAGGTTGAACCTAACAATGATGTTGCATCCTCGACCATACACCATTGGCCAGCTTAGTCAGGAACGATACATCCACGTCAGCAAGTAATGTTGCATGCACTACGACATCAAACCCTTCAAAGACGATATATTGTGTGATGTCTCCCCTTTTGAATTTTGTGATTTTCTTTTAGGACAACCATATATGTGGAGGCATCATGGTTTTTATAAATCTAGGTCCTGTAGTGTCATTATTACTTTGGGAGGTCAACTCTACAAGGTACCATAGGTAGTCCTAACTATTGTGGTATCTTTGATATTCACAAAGTAGTGTCGAAAGGAAATGTCTTAGGGAGATTCATCCTCTTTATGATCTATTCATAAGGTTAACGGAAGTTCGTTGCAACTACCAAAACCTTTGCATGAGGTCTCTCTACACGACAACAACGCGTGGAAAAGATAGTAGAATAACACAAAGGCATCTTTTCCTCACCTACTAGGGTGCCTTTGCAACGTCAAGTAAAGCAATCAATTTATTTGACACCTAGTGCTCCTCTTCCTAACGACATTATATATAGGCATTATATTATGGAGAATGAATAAATCAAACGCCATATCCGAGAACTAATTCTAAAGGGCCACATCAGACCAAGCTCCTCACCTTGTAGGATCCCAACTGTTTTGGTACATAAGTTGGACATGATATGGAGACTTTGTATTGATTACATAGCCATGAACAAGATCATGGTAAAAAATGGGTACCCATCCTTCAAATTGATGATCTTCTCGATCAGCTCAAGGGATAATTTTTTTTCAATAAGATTGATCTGAAGTCAGCTTGCCACCAGGTGTTGATTGAGAAAACTGATATATGGAAGACGACCTTCAAACCTACATAAGGTCTATTCAAGTGGTTGGTCATGAATTTGGGCTTGACTAATGCCCCATCCAAATTCATACGAATGATGGATGATATATTTCATCCATTCACAAAATCCTTTGTGGTCATATATCTGGATGGCATCCTCACCTTTAGTAAAACCTGGGTGGAACATTTGAAGTGAATTTAGTAGGTCCTAGGCACCCTAAGACAACACAATTTATATGCCAATTTGGAGAAGTGTTCCTTCAATGTGCAAAGAATCCAATATTTGGGATACATCATGGATGAGCAAGGTGTGCATATGGATCCAACCAAGATCTAATTTATCCACGATTGGCCAGCCCCGAAGAAACTAACTAAGCTCCACAACTTCTTGGGCCTTACCAACTTATACTATAGGTTGATGTTGGGTTTCTCTCATATCTCTTGGGCTCTAAACCAAGTGACCAAGAGTGGAATGAAGACCAAGTTTGTTTGGGCTGCATCCCCCCAAAATGCTAATTTTTCACATGCAACTCTATGTGACTAATTTTCAGATCTGAAAATTGCTTCCTAGTGAACTAATAGTAAATCCTAGCTATTATCACTGAGCAATTTTACATTGGAAATTATTGACTGAAAATATATGCAACAAAAACAACAAGATCAAAGATCAATGATCAATACACATATGAGATAAAAAAATTATATTCTGTAATCATGTTAATTTTAGAAATTATGAGGGAAAAACCATCCCTCACATCGAATACAATTTCACGAAAATATGAGGACAACCTTGTCCTCCAATAACTATACCACCTATACGAACTATTGATGTCACCTATACTAATGTTGACGTCAGCCTGTACAAACATGATCCTTCCCATAAAAAATTGTACGGATGTACACAGTTCACCTTAATGAAACATGCGTACATGTGCAGTTGTGCCCACTGCAACCCACACATACGTGATTATTCCCACTACAACCCATGTAAATGTACGAAAACCTGTACAGACACTTCACTCAAATCATACAATTTCTTCCTTTTGTGGTTTCCTCTCTCCTAGGCCAGATTTTCCAAAGTTATAGACATTTCTTTGTTGAAGTCACCAAGCTCCTTAGCACAAGTGCAGACTCACTTATGATAATTCCATCATGTCTCCACACACACACTACATAATTAAATGTCACAATGACCTCTCTCTCATTTATATACAATTCTTAGGGGTCATCATAGAATCATGTTCACAAGTCAACATCAAATAAGAGTTTCTTGTGGGTGTGAAACCCCAACAAAAACCCACAAAAACCATTACCAAACCCATGACAACCAACTTCATTCTAGAGGTGGTTTTCACCAAACAAATAGTGTAATGTGGTACCCACGACGATTCCCACATGCCCAACACCTAGGGCATGAGAGAATACCTTCTTGAAGCTACAAAAATCAACACACCCCCTTAGTGAGGGAGGTATTCTCACCACACTCCACAATCACCTGTAACTAGTTCTATTCTCCCATACTAGAACCTCTATGACAACAACTTTCCAATCCTCTTGATTGGTTGCTCCCTCTGTCATAGAAGCAAATCCCACTCTCCATTCCTCCTAACTAGATATATCATCGTTCGTTGAAGAAAATCCCATTGTCTGGGATGATCCCATCTTGGAAGATGTCTTGCTCCTAGAATCCTCCTGCTCCTGAACATCTTGCTTGTCCATATCAGCCCATGACACCCTCCTGATAGTCTTGTAAGATGCCTCTCTCCCATCTAACTATGAGAAGTCTCTATAGGGAAGTGCAGCGAAATAGATATGATAATTAAAGGATTATGAAGGCTCAAGAGGAGATACTTCGGATCTTAAATATGTTGCATAAATGAGTCAACAAGGACTCTAGCACTAAGAAAGAAACTAGTTCTAGACAAGTGTCAGCATCAAGATCCCATAGAAAAAGGGATGATCATGGAAATGATAGGCAATAAGGAGACATGGGAAGGCACCATCATTCCCTAAGTTTGTCCACTAGAAGAAATCATGCAAGTTTAGGGCTAGGGAGAAGCCCAAGTGCGTCTCTTGTTCATAGGAAAAGGAGAAGGCCTGAAGCAGACATCTTGCAAGGTGAACTCAAGAAAATCAAGCCACCAACTTTCAATGGTGAGCAATGGAAGGGAGAAGAGGTCGATTCCTAGCTATTGGAAATGAATAAATATTTTCAGCTACATGATTACCCCTCTTGGGTAGAAGATGGAATTGCCACCTACCACTTGCAAGGAAAGTACACCATGTGGTGGGATATGTTAGAAATAATTGGTGTGCTCATTTCACCGTAGACAATATATAAATATTGTCACCCAACCATAGGCAAAAGGGCCACCCCCGAGAACCTCAAACTTGACAGAAAAAATAATTCTGGAAGAAAACCCTAGAACCAATAACCAACCAATGTAGCGTACCTCTATCCAAAGCTAGCATACCAAAAAGAGAGTCCAAACCATAACCAAGGAAGAAAGTCCAAACCATAACCAAAGACCAATTCACTATTGCAATAGCTGCAACTCTCCTCTAGTCATGCACACCACTTGTCCTTATGCAGTTGTGAGAGTGACAGAGTCAAATGAGCTCTAGTGCCCTCTTATTCATAATCCTCCAAGTGACCTAACTAGGCCAACTTCTAATTCTGGAGGATAATAATTTAATATAAATTATTATCTTGAGACGACTTGTCTTCTAAGGTTATTTCCTAACCTTCTAGGGTTTCTCTTGCTTCCCTAAATATTCTAGACTCGTGAGAGGTTACATGTAGAGGTTAATACCTCCAACAACTACATAATATAAACAAACCATTCAACTGGTAGCATCATCCTAGCCACACAGACTATCTCATGATCAAATCACGAGCACCATCACTATCCAACTAGATAGTCTCTATGAAAATCAGAAGAATTCCATCCAATAGAACACAATTGTGTCTATTCATAGTAGTATACAAATACTATCCAGTGGTACACAAGCACTCTTAGTAGCACACAACTACTAACCAGTGACACATAGTCACTACCAGTGGATTACATCCACCACAGTAGCATACAACTATTGTCTAGAGACATACAGTGTCCACAAAAATCATATCATCTGATATAAAAAATGTCATGATACAAACTAAATCATCTGGTCCACTCGTCCACTCACATCTGGGAGATATGGAAGAGCATCTTCCCTCAGAAATTTAAACATCAACCATGGGATGTCTATACTATTCTTCTCAAGCATAGAAGAATAATTGTCCCTGATTTCTGAACCTGGACCATTCAACATAACTAGGCCATTCTTTAGGCACAATTCATAGTGCAACCTGGAGAGAATGATTCTGCCCTAGGGAATGACTGTCCCTGATTATTGAACATGTTCCATTCAACCTAAATGGGCCATTATTTTGGCATGATTCACAACGTAACTTGGAGAGAATGAGTATTCCCTGGGGAATGACTGTCCGAACCATTTTCTATGGAAATAATTGTCCTACACCAACCTCCTACATCATGCCATTCTTCGAAACTGCTCACAATTGTGAACTTCAAAAGATTGACTTCCCGAAGAGGAAGACCATTCTTCTTGACCACTTCTCATAGTGACTTCCAAGGATAATGATTTTCCTAGACCATTCCCCCACAATGGCCACAAGGGGAATCACTATCTATGGTACATCAACAATCTGTCGGACCATAATTGTCTATTTTGAACCATTTTCCGAACTGGAAGATGATTGTCCATCAAAAATATTGGACCACTTTTTGTACTGGTAAGTGACTTCCCAACCTGGACCATTTTCCAAACTGGAAAATGATTGTCCATCAAGAATCTTGGACCACTTTCTGGACTGGAATGTGACTACCCAACCTGGACCATTTTACAAACTGGAAAATAACTATCCATATATCAATAACATATCGGTGCTCCCTCCCAACCTGGGGAGTAATCAGTTCCCTTTCCAATAAGGAGGTCATCTCCATGAGTCCCATATTGTCCCTTAAGTACACAAAATTTTCATATTGGATAGAGGATTTACCAAAATATATGTTATCTTCTCATTAGTGGAGATATACTGGAGAACTACTTCTCCCTTATGGACTTTATCATGGAGAAAATAATGCTTGATCTCAATGTGCTTTGACCTGTCATGGAATACTAGGTTCTTTGAGAGATTTACATAGCTCTGGTTATCACAATATATTACGGCCGAATCCAACACCTGATCAATTATTCCATAAACCAGCTTAAGGCACCACACTGCTTCTGTACAAGCATCACAAGATGTAATATATTTTTCTTCTGTAGTGTTGAGTGCAACATACTTCTATTTCTTGCTATCCCAAGATATTGTGGTAAATCTCAAACTGAAACATATCCAAGAAGTACTTATTTTGTTATCTGCACTATGTGCCCAATCTGAATCGATAAATCCATACAGTTGTATATCATAACTCAAACTTCCCATGAAGATATTTCAAGGCATGCTTTGTAATTATTCAATTCTCATGGCTAGGTTCCACCTAGAACTGGCTCAACATGTTTACAATAAAGCAAATGTCCAGCCTAGTATTCAACGAATACATCAAGGAGCCAACCAATTATCAGTACGGGTATGGATCTACTCGATCATAGTCTCTAAACTTCTTCAGATATGTCATCATGGGAGTTTTCCATGGATTTGCAATCCATCATCTCGTACTTTTGAAGAACCATTTTGATACACTTCCTCTGTCATAAGAAGTTTCACCACACTTTTACTATACATGAGAGGCTCTGCACCAAGTTTCTTGAATCCATAAAAGGTATTCTTCTATCTATATACATGGGTCTCTTTCTGGTACACCTCAAAACCTTGAGGTTGTTCTACATATGATTCTTCTTCAATTAATCTGTTGAGAAGAATAGTCTTTACATCCATCTGATGTAAAATCCAACCCATGGATACTACAAGAGATATAATGGCTCAAGTAGAGGTATATTTGGTTACTGGAACAAGCTATCATCATATTCTTATCCCTCTTTCTGGGAGAACCCTCCAGTTTTGAATCTCGCCTTGTATCTATCAATGCTTCCATTCGTAAGTCTTTTTCACAATTTCTCACATACATTATTCTTCATCACAACTTTCTTCCATTCCTTCTATTTGAATGCTTCTATTGGGTTCAAAACATGTTGTTAGTCTTATGATTCTTGGTATAATAACTGGTTCAATTGGTTGTTTTGACTTTTCTTTCTTTCTTTGAATCTTCATGTTCTTCCTCATGTTCAATTTTGGAGTCCATGGAATCTTCTATAGATTCTATTCCCTTCCTTTCTGAAGGCTCCAACTTCTTCTTTTCGTCATAGGAACATAAATGTAGATAGACAACCAAGGATATTCAGGTCTTCTTTTCAAAGAAGACTTCTTCTAGAGTTAAACTGAAGACATGATGCTTATCATGGTTGCTACTTATAATGAATAACATGGAGATATACTTCATAGTATTCACAGGTTACTTAATGGATCACATCATTGAGGATAAGCTCCCTCCTAATCCTAGCTTCATGCCTAAATGAGAAATATGCATGCTCTTCTTTTGGAATTCTTCAATCAAATCCCTCCATCTGAGAGAGTCCATACTTCCGTCTGCATCCTTATTCCTATCTATAAAGTCTCACAAGTCTATTCTAGTTTCCTCTTGATTACTGACTTCTTTCTGGTCTAACTCCTTTCGGATCTCTCCAAGTTTGGTTCTGATTGTGGTCCATCTGGCAATTGTTACTTATATACAATTTTAATAGCTTCCACAGGGCTTGCCACCAAAGGTAGTCAACGTACTTCATCCTTTTCAAATAAATTACTAGTATTCGTTGTAATGGAAATACTTATCTTGTTCTTTTCCCATAGTTATTGTTTCATTGACACTGACCATCTTATCTTCTAAGAAATAGATACACATGATATGTATGTAAACATGGTATGTACAAGGACTATGTTACAGAAGAACATTGTTACAATGCCTAGTATAAGAAGTCTGCTTCATCATACTTGACTTTCTTTTAGGGTTCCTTTTCTTTGGAAAATGTTTCTTCATGTGTTTCCTTCCTTTTCTTTAACTCAGGCACTAGTTCCTGTAGCGACCATATTTTCGACAGTTGAAGCATTGTATTTTTGACATATCCTTTTCTTGATTTGGTTTCTTCCTTGAACCAAACTTCTTCTTATTCCTGAATTTCTTGAACTTTGTTGTGTAGGCTTGATCATCATCTTTCTTTTGGGATTTCTCTTTTGTGTTAATCCTTGATTCTTCTTGTGAAAAACAAGTCCAAAGTTCTTCAAATGTGGGATACTTCGTTCTTGTTTTCATGCTTGCAGAAAATGCATCCCATGTCTTGGGAAGACCATTAAGTACTATATTTACTAGTTCCTTTTCTGAAATGATTTCCTCAATAGCTTGTAGTTTATATCTTAACTGCGATATTCTTACAAAGTATGTATGATTTTATGCCATCATCATTATTCATTTCCCTGTCACATAGCTCATTCTTCAGACTCATCACTTTTCCAATATTTCTGACAGAGAAGAGGTTAGTTAGGGCATCATACATCTTCTTAGATGAGTCAAGATGAGAAATGTAGGGTATCAAATGGTCCTTTACATAGTCCACTATGATTCTCATAGCATTGGTGTCATTGTCCGTGAACTTCTCAATAATTGCAACAATCTAAGGTTCCTTCTCTTTTCCCACTTCAAACTGTGGTTCCGTGATATTTCCTTTCACGATATCCAACACTTTATTCTTGGAAAGGATGAGGTCAATCCTTGTCTTCCATGCTCTGATGTTAGAAGCCCCTTATAACTTTTTTTCTAATTTCATAGAGTAAGTCATGAATGCTTTGACTTGGTAAACTTTTAACTTTGACTTGGTCAACCTTTGACTTGGACCAAAAACTAAAACTTGAATGCTTGGCTTGTTGAGAGTACTAGGAAGTGAGCTAGTCTAGGGCACACTAGGTTATCTAGGAATTAAGCCAATCACTTCACTTAAGGTGCATCAAGACAAGGGTTAGGGTTTTTTTGCTGCAACAAAACTTTGATTGCAACTGAGCAAATCCTCCCAATCTACCTTCCAGTGGTTATATTTTCCAATGATAGTGTGGGACCATAACCTGTTAGAAATAATAGGTGTGCTCGTTTCACCACAGACAATATAGCAATATTGTCACCCAACCATAGGCACAAATTCCACCCCTAAGCACCTTATCCTTGACAGATAGAATAATTCTGGAAGAAAACCCTAGAACCAATAGCCAACCAAGGTAGCGTACCTCTCTCCAAATCTAGCGTACCAAGAAGACAGTCCAAACCATAACCAAGGTAGAAAGTCCAAACCATAACCAAATACCAATTTACTACTGCAACAACTGCAGCTCTCCTCCAGTCATGCGCACCACTTGTCATTATGCAGTCATGAGAGTGAGAGAGTCAAATGAGCTCTAGTGCCCTCTTATTTATAGTCCGCCAAGTGACCTAACTAGGTCAACTTCTACTTCTGGAGGATAATAATTTAATATAAATTATTTTCTTGAGTCGACTTGTCTTCTAAGGTTATTTCCTAACCTTCTAGGGTTTCTCTTGCTTCCTGAAATATTCTAGACTCGTCCAAGGTTATGTGTAGAGGTTAATAACTCTCGCAGCTACCTTAATATCAAGAGGATCAGCTCAAGCAAGCCAAGTACCTTTATGAGAAGAGGATCTCATGGAGGTAGTCGAAAGGATATTTCCAAGAGAAACATTTATCCAAGCATTATTATGAAAGGAAGATGAAAGAGTTCTTTTAAATCAAGTTGTGGACCATAAAATGGAGGAATATGAGAAGAGGTTCTTTTAATTGTTGAAGTATGTTGACTTCATCAAGGGTGAGAAGGAAAAAATACAAACTTTTGCAAGTAGGTTAACCTCATTTTATATTGATGATATTTAATATGACAACCTCAATACTTTGGAAGAAACCATAAGGAGAGAAAGACATATTTATGAGCAAAGAAAAGGAAATCCATTTTTCCAAAGGACTTGGAATGACAAGATGAAAAGGAAAAAGGATAAAAGGAGGAAAGGTTTTAATCCACCATTTTTTAGGAACAGTTCCAAAGAAAATAAGTAAGGTCAGTCAGCCCAAAATGAGTACAATATGATAGATTCAATTGCGAAAAGGCCAAGGAAGAAACCTGTTCAATGTACGTTGGGGATTTGAGGCAAATCACTTATATAGGGATTACCCTCATAAAGGAGAACAAATGAGGATTGTCCAAAAAATTTAGGGGGATGAAACAGTGGAAGACATGGGAGGAAGCATTCCAAGGACTTATTCATCCTTGGATAACAAGAAAGAAAAATATCAATCCCCCGAGATCGAAGTGGAAGGTAAGATTGACAACCATCCCATAGCAATTTTGATTGATTCTGGAGCTAGACATAGTTACATAAATGCTAACATTGTTGAAAGATTTCAATTTTAAAGAAGTAAGCATAAGAAAAATTGGTTAGTTAATTTAGCCATGGGGGCTAAGAGGAAAATCAATGAGTTGGTTAAAGATTTTCAGATAGACATGAATGGACTTAGAAAAAAGGTAGATGTAAACATCATACCGTTGGGTTCATACGATTGTCTAATTGGAATGGATTGGTTAGAAAAACACCATGTTATCCTATATTGTTACAACAAGACAATCACATGTCTTGATGAAGAAGGGAAGCAAGGAAAGATTCAAGGAATTCCAATATTTGTAGTTGTTAGAGAGATTTCAGCTCTGCAGCTAAAAAAGACTTTTAGGAAGGGATGTCAGATTTTTGTAGCCCATATGGAAGAGACACCTAAAGATAAAGTGATGAGCATTGAAGACCATCTAGTATTGAGGGATTTTGAATATGATTTTATAGAAATACCAGGATTTCCACAAAAAGAGGCATTGATTTCTCTATTGATTTGGTGACAGGGGTTGCCCTAGTGTCCAAGACACCATACAGAATGGGTACACCAGAATTGAATGAGCTGCAGATGTAGCTTGAAGAGTTGTTAAAGAAGGGGAATATACGCCCAAGTGTGTCACCTTTGGGAGCCCTTGTTCTTTTTGTAAATAAGAAAGATGGAACCTTAAGGTTATGTATTGATTCCAAACAACTAAATAAGGTCACCATAAAGAACAATTATCTTTTTCTAAGAATTGATGATTTGTTTGATTAGATGAAAGGTGAAAGAATATTTTCGAAGATTGACTTGAGATCAGGCTATCATTAAGGATAAAATAACAAGACATCAGTAAGACAACATTCAGGACAAGATATGGGCATTATGAATTCACAATAGTACAATTTTTACTATCAAATTCCCCAACAATATTTATGTGTGTGATGAATGTAGTGTTCAGGGAGTACCTAGAAAAGTTTGTGATTGTGTTCCTAGATGACATACTTATCTAATCTAAGTCAGAACAAGAACATGAGTAGTATTTTAGAATGGTGTTGCAAGTTTTAAGATATCATAAATTGTATTCTAAGATAAGTAAGTGCATCTTTAATCAAAAGAGATTCACTACATGCGGCATATAATTTTAGCAATAGGGATAGAAGTGGATCCTGAGAAGATAGAGGCCATTAGAGGACGGACAACACCGAAGAATGTGACATAGATCAGATCATTCATGGTTCTTTCTAGTTATTACCAAAGATTCATAAAAGGGTTCTCAAAGATTGCAAGTCCAATCACTTGTTTGTAGAAGGAGTGAAGTTCGAGTGGACTTCCAAGTGTGAAGAAATCTTTCAACATTTGAAGGAAATATTGACAAGTGCATCAATCTTGAAGATCACAGATCCAAATGAAGATTGTTTTGTGTGCAATGATGTGTTCAAGGAAGGGCCAAGTGGAGTTCTCAGTCAAAAGGATCATGTGGTATGATATGAGTCTAGAAAATTAAAAGAGCATGAAAGGAATTATGCTACCCATGTTCTAGAGTGAGTAGCAATTGTACATGCATTAAAAATGTGGAGGCATTACCTCATGGGTAAGAAATTTGAGCTAAGGACATACCAATGTGGTCTGAAACATTTGTTTGGACAACCAACACTAAATGCTAGACAAACTAGATGGTTGGAATTTCTGATTGAATATGACTTCAAAATTAAGCATATAAAGGGAAAGGAAAATCAAGTGGTCAATGCACTCAACAGGAGAGCTCATGAAGTGCATATTGCAGCCATCATCATGTACAATATTGGTTTAAAAGAAAAAAAAATTGCAGCAACAATTTCATATCATAATTGTTTAAAAATAAAAGAGACATTACAACAAGGTAGTTTTCAACAGATATTTAATTCTTATGAGGTGAAACAAGATGGAATTCTCATGTACAAAGGTAGGGTATATGTGTCCAATTCCAATGAGCTGAAAAATGTAGTTCCGAAGGAAATTCATAATGTGCCATATGTCAGGCACCCAGGATATTAGAAGACAATCGTAGCTACGAGAAGCCAATACTTTTGGTTGGGAATGAAGAAGGAAGTGGCTAATTACATAGTTGGATGTCTAGAATGCAAAAAGGTAAAGAAAAATAATAGACATCCAATATGTTTTCTATAGCCATTACCCATTCTAGAATGGAAGTGGGAAGTTGTCACAGAGGATTTTATTACAAAGCTTCCTAGAACAGTGAAGCAACATGATTCCATCATGGTGATAGTGGATAAATTGACTAAAGAAACACATTTTATTATGGTAAAGACTACACATAAGGCAACAAATATTGTAGAAATATATGTGAAATAAGTTTCTAGGCTACATGGAGTGCCTAAGGAAATAGTTTCAAATAGAGATCCAAAATTCACATCCAATTTTTGGAAAGGTTTGCTCAAGGGATTTGGAACAAATTTAAATCTTAGTACAATGTATCATCTAGAGTCAGATGGGAAAGCAGAGAGGAATAAAAAGATAGTTGGGGAAATTCTTAGAATGTATGTAATGGATCAACCACCAAAGTGGGAATATTATATTCATTTATTGAATTTTACATACAATAATGGGTATTAGGCCTCGTTGAAAATGAGTCCATTTGAAGCATTATATGGAATAAAATGTAACACACCAATGAGTTGGGATAATCCAGTAGACAGAGAAGTTTTTGGGCCAGAATTTTTAAAATAAATGGAAGAGAAGATGACAAGGATAAAGCAAAATTGAAATGCTGACCGGGATAGGAAGAAAATATATGTAGAAAAAAATAGTGTTTAGAGATCTTAAATTGGGCGAAGATGTGTTTTTAAAAGTGAAGGAAACGAGAATTTTGATAAGATTAGGAAGTTAACACAACTTGGTGTTAATATTATGGTATAATATTAACCTTCACGTAATTAACCTTCACATTGGTGTTATTATACGTGTAACCTTTGACGAGACTAGAATATTCCAAGAAGAAAGAGAAACCCTAAAACGTTGGATAATAACCCTAGGAGACAATTCATCTCAAGAGAATATTTAATATTGAGTTATTAGCCTCCATAAAGAGAAGTAGTCCCAGTCAAGTGAGATAGAGCAGTATAAATAGAGGGTGCTAGAGCTCATTTTTTACTCACACACTCACAACTGCATAAGACCAGTGGTGCGCATGTTTGGAGAGAGAGTGCAACTGCAAATCCTGCAACTGGAATTTTGGTTTTGGTTTGGACCTTCTCTTGGTTATGGTTTGGACTCTTGGTCTTTGGTTATTCTTTCTTGGTGCAATAGCCTTGGAGAAATATGTGCTACCTTGGTTGGCTATTGGATTACTTTGAGAATTATTTTTTTTGTCAAGGTTAAGGTGTTCGGGGGTGGCCTTTGTGCCTATGGTTGGGTGAAAATATTTCTATATTGTCTATGGTGAAATGAGCACACCTATTTTTTTCTAACAGGTTATGGGCCCACACTATCTTCAAACATTCTAACCACTGGAAGATAGATTGGGAGGATTTTCTTAGTTGCAGTTGCAGTTGTAGTCAAATTTTTGTTGTAGCAACGAAACCCTAACCCTCTGTTGAGGGGTCCTAAATCTCTTTAACTCAATAGCAGGAACCAAACCCACCTTAGAGGCCCAATTAGACTCTGCAGTGTTTGTTGGTGGAATGTTTCTCCATATCTTTCGATCTAGCTATTTTATCGATGGGCTTTACGTGGTGGTTGACATGATATCTTCCTATGAAAGTTTCTCCTTCAGTTTAAACGTTCTCTTTCTGTCTTTTCTTTTATTAGATGAGTCTGATCAAAAGATGTGTGCTGGTATAAACCAACTGGTAGAAGGGATTCTTAACTACTGAAGAAGTTTGAGCTTGGGATAACCCTTATGCTTAAGCATGCAGACAAAGATATTCACACCTGTTACAAGCCTAGTACTAATACATTAACTTGTTGGTATTTCAATTATTGAATGAGAAACAATTATCGTAAGAAGATATGCATGTAATAAGATGATGGAAAGAAAAATAGTTTCATTAACTCTAACATTAATCACACATTAAAAAGATGATTTCCTTTCCATCATTAGAGACAAGAACTACAAAAAATATTGAAACAACTAACTTATCAATACATTCATAAACTCTTACTCCTTACAACATCAATTACTAAAATAAAGTTGGAAGTAATTCCTCCTCATTCCAATCACACAACGCCTTTGATGAAAAACATAAATTCATATCTAGTCCTAAACAAGACTTCTCAATTAAGGTAGTTCATAAATAGTTCTTTACAATTCCAAAAATGAGGGTCTTTCCAAAAACCATCTGACCCTCTCTAAAAGGTCAATACCTTTATTTATATAGAATCACTAACTAAAAATAGCTACTACAAGTTTAATTTAAGTAACAAAATATCTCCACGTGGCGCGTGATCTCTCTATTCTTTGAGAATCATCTCATTGCTTCACTGGAGTGGATGACTCTTCTCATACTCCAACCACTTGATGAAGAGATCCTCGCATGTGTTTGCATATGGGAACCTGTGTTGATTCATTGGGACTGAAAGAATTTCATTCACTTCTACTATCCATTCTCTATACTTGACTACTTTAATACTCAATCTCTACAGCATTGCATGAGCCTTGATTGTATGCTCCATAACTATTGTATTTGACCTGGCACCATGCTCGCCACCTCCGCGATCTCCACTGTCCATGTCGTGTCTTGTTCTGCATGTCGTTTGACTATGTCACGTAGGTCGACAAATTCTTCGGGTGAGTCAAATTCTGGGAGATGGATGTATTTCATTTCCCTATTAATCTTTTCCCAGCCCCTTTCACACTTGACTCACTTCTTTTGTATCTCTCGCTAAGGTTCATGGGCCATCTTTGCCCAATATTTAGCTACTTTTCTAATCCTAGCGATGTTTCTCTCCCTTAGCACTCGAATACCCTGCTCTTCGGTGTCTCGAACCTTTTGTACTGTGCTGATGTAATCAATGATTTCTACAGCCTAGTATGCCTTTTCATACCACCTTTCCATGTCTTTGTAGGTTCTTAGTGCGATAAGGGTGTCTTATTGGAAATCAGCTATACCTGTAGTGAAAACATGTCGCTCATTTGTAAACTTTGCATAAGCATCCTAGAACTCACTTCTCAAAAATACCAAAGCTTGCGTGTAATACCCCTAGGATGAACCCAATTGCAAATGTAAAATGAAAATGTACTTAAGCTCATGATTTGTTTGATATCATTTTTGTATGCACCTTTCATGGCATAGTGTGCGCATGTACTACACAGTAGAAGGTGAAGTGTGCACATTCTAGGTTACCGCGCACAACAACTTAAGTGCGCACAATTTTGAGGCCAGGGAGCCTTTGTGTATATGTTGTGGTTTATAGGCTAGTGTGCTAGTTATTATAAGCTAGGAGGCTTTTGTTTGTACTAGGCTAGAGAGTCTAGATGTTAAAGGCCAACGCACCTATTTTTGTATATGTCTCATCATTAATATAAAATACATCGTTGCACATAGACCGACCATGATAAAAGAGTATGGGGGACTAAACTCCACTAGTTGGGGAAGGGGGGGCACTAAAAGTTAAAGAAAAGGGGCTAAGATAGGGATCTTAAGCCAAAAAGGAATATTATATTAATATTTCTTAAAGTATAAAGTATGGATAATTATTTTATCCTAAGTTCTAAGGATGGGGACAGGTGGGCCAAAGTAGCTCCCAAAATGACAAGTGTCAAGTTGGGAACATGCATACATATAGTTTGGAATTAGTTCATTTTCTATTAGGGGGGTCATCCATTCGATCATTCCATCATCACTCACACACTCATTGAGCTATCCTCTGTACCTTCATGTCATTGTACCTGAACCTGTATCCATACCCATACCTATTTGTGTAGCTGGTTAGCTTGGGAGATGGACAGAAGAAGCAGGTTGTCAGGCCCATGGGATATTGAAGAGGCGGGTTGTCAGGCCCATGAGAAATCTCTCTGGGTGAAAGAATTGTTGGGAATTGATTTCCTGAAGGTGATAAACTGCAACTATAGGACTCTGAGACTTTCTGTCTAGCCTGTTGCTGAATCCCAGAAAGGAAGTGGGGCAGCTGAAGGACTATTGAATAGAGAAGGGGAACACTTTCTAGGGTGGGATAGGCATGTGGGGAATGAGGGACTGTAGGCTGTTAGTTTGATTCAGAACCTATGCCAGAGCATTTCCTGTTGTATGAGATAGTCAGCCTGGTTAGGAATCCCTTTCCCTGGGTGGAGTTTAGTCCTAGCTCGGGGGTGACCCAATATTGAGAGTGATGAGCAGTGTGATCTAATGATAGGAGTTTCATGGAAGGTCTGCACACAGTTGGTGATATTCTTACCAAGATAAGTGTCAATTGTGTGATAAATTTACATGTTGCATTATTATTTACGTGTTTATTTTTATGGTTGTCTCCTATGTGTGGTTATAACTGTCTTTATATTTATGGGTATTGCCTGTATATGTT
The DNA here is from genome assembly GCA_009831015.1 of Picea engelmannii. Classification (NCBI taxonomy): domain Eukaryota; kingdom Viridiplantae; phylum Streptophyta; class Pinopsida; order Pinales; family Pinaceae; genus Picea; species Picea engelmannii. Next base: position 373,964 of record ML776612.1, read on the forward strand.
GCATGTATATGTTTATTGTTATTTTAGTATGAATCTGTGCTTTTACAGAATGTATTTCCCTGTTTACGTTTTATATATAAAGTTCCATAAGAGTTCTGTGTGTATATGTTTTAATTACATGCAGTTCGAAAAATTTATGTGGCATAGCTCAGTTGGATGCTGGGTATGTTATAGTATGTTGAGCAGAAAATAAAAGCATTTTTTGGAGTAGCATGGCTTGGCATGGGTGGCAGGGGATGTTACAATATGGTATCACAACTTCAGTTTTCAACACTGAGCCTAGATGGGTCGAAAAAGTTGAGTTGAAGAGAACTTTTACAGAGGATTGATTTTGAAGTGGCCAAAATTCAAGTTATAGAGCGTCCATGGTAAAAAGTAACAGGAATTGCACGGAATTGGGAAAAATCCCCAATTTCTATTGTTTAATTCATGGGAAAATTAAGAAATTTGGCCATGCGGTGAGATATTCTTGATTTAATATATGTTCTAGCAAATTCATAACTGGAAATGGTCAAATTTGAGGTTACAGTGAAGCCATGATAGATGGAACATGATTAGTAATTAAAATTTTCAATTCGTGAATTGAGTTTAGGAAAAATTTGTTCCAGAAATGTCAACCCACAACGATTTCTTGTTGCATAGGTTGAACTAGTTTTATTGGGGTGAAATTGAACAAATTTCATAGTTGTAGAATGTCTATGGTAAATTGGGGAAAATTTAGGGGAAAAGCCCCAATTTCTACAGCGTAATTCACAAGGAATTGATGCACATAAAAAAAAATGAATGTGCGCAGGAGGGAGCACTAAAAATGCATGATACACAGTGAAAATCTTGTGATATGAAAAATATTGGCGTGCGGGTGTGTGCGTTAAATTTGGGCATTGCATGGAAAAATATTGTCATGCGGGTGTGCGTGCTAAAATTGGGTGTTGCATAGAAAAATATTGGCATGTGGGTGCATGTACTAAAATTGGGCGTTGCATGGAAAAATATTGGCGTGCGGGTGCGCGCACTAAAATTGGGCGACGCACGAAAAAATATTGTCGTGCGGGTGCGCACGCTAAATTTATCATTGCACAGTGCAGATTGAGTGATGCATGTGTAATACTGGTGCGCAATGTGCACATGCATAATAATGGCATGTGTGGTGTGTGCAGTATTGGCAGAGTGCAGAAAACATTTTTTGGTGCATGCAGAATGTGGGTATATGTTGTCGCGCGACAGTTTAGTTAATGGTGCGAACAGAGTATTGGTGCGTGGTGGGGGTGTAATAAACTTTTGCATGGTGCAACACATAGACTGAAATGTGTGCAGAATATTAGCTTGCGACACACAAAAAAAAAATTGCGCGCAACTGGTAATAGTGCAAGAACCAAAATTTAGCGCTGTGGATATTGGTGCGTGACACAAAAGTAGTGCGCACCAGTTATTGGCGCGACAAAGAAGTGATGCATAGTGGTTATGGGTGCACAGAGAACGATTTACCTTTTGGTGTTCTTGCGCATGCTAAATATGGGTGTACAGGTTGAAATTTGTGCGTGTGAAGTTGTTTGGAGGGTGAACAACAACGGAAAACCAACGAATTTCCACAACATTTTATACTGTTTGAATGCCATCTTTTTGCAGCATGTTTTTGAGGCCCTTAACAATATTTTTAGGTACTTAAAAACCACAAGAATAGAGTATACAGAGTCTACAAAGGTACACTCTGTCTATACATCTCAAATAGAAGAGTTCAGAGAGATATTTCTAATGGTGTAAACCATTTGTCAAATAGAGCTTTTATGAGAAAGTTACAACACAAACAGTGGAGGGTAAATTTTAATACCCAATTAGCTTCGAAGAGCCATAACTTTCTACTCCAGAATTAGATTGAAGCGCAGGAGCAGTCAATGGAAAGATATTGAACCATATAAGACATTCCTAGAGTTGAATTAATTTTATGGGCATGCTAAAAATTGTAATATGGAAAAGAAGTTACCTGTACCATTCCAGACCAAAAACATGAATTGGCCTAAAACTTCAGCAGGCTATAACTAGCAGCCCAGAACCCATAAAGAGGTGAAACTTGGAAAGAATATCCAAAATATGTCTATAAAGAAACCCAATTGAGTTCCTACAAAAAATCCAATGGAGTAGGTGCAAAAATGCATAATTACACCGCATAGTTGCGCCAAGTTGAAGTGTGAACATAAAAATTAATGGGCAATTTTCAAATAACCATAAATTTCTTCTCAAGACTCAGAATTGAGCATGGAAGAAGGTGTTGGAAAGGTCTTGGACTGTATAATAAAAATATTCACCCATAATTTTGATTCGTGTTGGAGATATGGCTATAGCAGAGATGATGCAGATGGTCAAGGTTGGTTATGGAGCACGCACAAGTGCTGGAACACAAATGCTGGTACACAGATGCTGAAACACAGTGCTGAAATAGAGTTGGAACACAGAAGCTAACGCAGATGGTTAAGGTTGTCATTGATGGCAATCGGTTGGTTATGGAGCACGTACAAGTGCTGGAACACAAATGCTGGTACACAGATGTTGAAACACAGCTGGAACACAGAAGCTGACGTAGATGGTTAAGGTTTTCATTGATGGCAATCGGTTGGTTATGGAGCACGCACAAGTGCTGGAACACAAATGTTGGTACACAGATGCTGAAACACAGAAGCTGAATCACAGATGCTGGAACACAGATGCTGGAACACAGATGCTGAAACACAGAAGATGCAGACTGTCAAGGTTGTCAGTGATGGCAATCGGTTGGTTATGGAGCACGCACAAGAGATGCTGGAACATAGAAGCTAGAACACAGATGCTGGAACACAAATGCTGGAACACAGATGCTGGAACACAAATGCTGGATCACAGATGCAGAAACACAATGCTGAAACAGAGTTGGAACTTATGCTGAAACACAGTGCTGTAACAGCTGAAACATAGTAATGGTACATATGTTGAAACACAGGGTTGGAACAGTTGTTGAAACATAGTGTTGATACATATGCTGAAACACAGCGCTGGGCTGAAACACAGTGTTGGAAACTATGCTGAAACAGTTTGGTTCTCTAATCACTCTGGACGGTGGAAAGAATTTTAGTCTAAAATTAGACTGGCAGTTAAGACAGGAGGAATGCAGCGTTGCATGATGTGGCATGCGTAGAGGAGGCATGCAAAGAGCCAGTTCAGAAAATCAGGGAGAACGCTGGCATGCAAAAAGCAGAAGAAAGAATGAAAGAAAGGGAAACTGCAGTTGGAGTTGAGAAAAGCAGAAAGACTTTTAGTCTAAAATTAGACTGGCAGTTAAGACAGGAGGAACACAGCGTTGCATGATGTGGCATGTGTAGAGGAGGCATGCAAAGAGTCAGTTCAGAAAATCAAGGAGAATGCTGGCATGCGAAAAGCAGAAGAAAGAATGAAAGAAAAGGAAACTGTAGTTG
>ML776612.1:382477-399036 GCA_009831015.1 Picea engelmannii
CACTAATGGAGGTGCATTCTTCTTGGGTGATTCGTTAGTTGCATGGCTAAGCAAGAAGCAAAGCTCTATAGATTTGTCTACCACAGAAGCAGAATACATTGCAGCTGCTGCATGTTGTACTCAGGTAATATGGATGATACAAGATCTTGCAGACTTGAAGGTAACATATGAAGAACCCATTCCGCTTCACTGTGATAATACTAGTACCATAAGTGTGTCCAAGAATCCAGTCCTTCATTCCAAGACAAAGCATATACCTTTGAAGTATCATTTCTTAAAAGATCAGGTTGCCAACAAAGTGGTACATTTGCAGTACATTCCCTCCATGGAGAAGATTGCTGATCTATTTACCAAACCATTACCCAAGGCACAGTTTGAATACCTCAGACAGAAGATGGGTGTCCTACCCTTCTCTAACTAACCTCTGCACTTTGTCAGGGGGAGCGTGTGCTTAACAGATCGCCTGAAGAGACATTTTGGTCTTTATACCAGTATTGAATATATTGAAAATATTGAATCAGGCTTGAGCAAAATTAGATGCCTGCACAGGTTGCTGCAAGTAGGAAGACAAAATATGCATCATCCTCTTAGCTAACATAGAGAGAGCACAAATGATTTTGAGATAATTGCAGATTGGTTCCTCATGACCAGGTTCTTGGGGTTATTCTGATAGGGGGAGCATAGCTATAAACATCTTTGACATGCACAAAATTGAATATGTACAGCAGAACGAAGAAGATTGCAGATGCAAAGAGTTTTCTTTTGAGCATAAATGATTGATTAGAGGAGCACAGGTCCAAAGGATCTTTTCACAAGAAGCCTGGTTACTGAACAAGGTAACATGGCAGCAAGAGAACATACATAGATATCAAAGCTGATACCTTTCCCAGGTATTACTGTTGAGTGCACAAAGTCAGGGGGAGCTTGAGGAGAACAGTTTAACCCTTTGCCATTGATGTCAAAGGGGGAGAAATGAAAGACATATTTCCATCAATGCCAAAGGGGGAGATTGTTGGAGATATGGCTATAGCAGAGATGACGCAGATGGTCAAGGTTGGTTATGGATCATGCACAAGTGCTGGAACACAAATGATGGTACACAGATATTGAAACACAGTGCTGAAATAGAGCTGGAACACAGAAGTTGACGCAGATGGTTAAGGTTGTCATTGATGGAAATCGGTTGGTTATGGAGCATGCACAAGTGTTGGAACACAAATGCTGGTACACAGATGCTGAAACACAATGCTGAAATAGAGCTGGAACACAGAAGCTGACGCAGATGGTTAAGGTTGTCATTGATGGCAATCAGTTGGTTATGGAGCACGCACAAGTGCTAGAACACAAATGCTGGTACACAGATGCTGAAACACAGAAGTTGAATCACAGATGCTGGAACACAGATGCTGGAACGCAGATCCTGAAACATAGAAGACGCAGACTGTCAAGGTTGTTAGTGATGGCAATCGGTTGGTTATGGAGCACGCACAAGAGATGCTGGAACATAGAATCTAGAACACAGATGCTGGAACACAAATGCTGGAACACAGATGCTGGAACAAAAATGCTGGATCACAGATGCAGAAACACAATGCTGAAACAGAGCTGGAACTTATTCTGAAACACAATGCTGTAACAGCTGAAACACAGTAATGGTACATATGATGAAACATAGGGTTGGAACAGTTGTTGAAACATAGTGTTGATACATATGCTGAAACACAACGCTGGGCTGAAACACAGTGTTGGAAACTATGCTGAAACAGTTTGGTTCTCTAATCACTCTCGACGGTGGAAAGACTTTTAGTCTAAAATTAGACTGGCAGTTAAGACAGGAGGAACGCAGTGTTGCATGATGTGGCATGCGTAGAGGAGGCATGCAAAGAGCCATTTCAAAAAATCAGGGAGAACACTGGCATGCGAAAAGCAGAAGAAAGAATGAAAGAAAGGGAAACTGCAGTTGGAGTTGAGAAAAGCAGAAAGACTTTTAGTCTAAAATTAGACTGGCAGTTAAGACAGGAGGAACACAGTGTTGCATGATGTGGCATGCGTAGAGGAGGCATGCAAAGAGTCAGTTCAGAAAATCAAGGAGAATGCTGGCATGCGAAAAGAAGAAGAAAGAATGAAAGAAAAGGAAACTGTAGTTGGAGTTGAGAAACACATGGAAAACCTCTGCATGTGGTGAATCTATATAATGCACTGGAACAGAGATGAATCGTTGCTATTGATGTGAGAAAGAGGGAGTGCTCTGGATGTGAGAAAAGGAGGAGAATCTGCGTGACAGGAGAAGAAGATGAGAATGGGCTGCAGAGGATAGTGAGGCAGAGCAGCAGATCAGAAACAGTGTAGAATACAGAGAATATCAGCAGAAAGGGTAAGCAAGCTATATCAGAATGAACAAGTTGATTTGAGCAATATGTATTTTGGCAAATTAGGGTGGTAGGGTGGTTCTAGGGAGAAGTATGTCTCTTTCTCTGCAAGTGGGTGCTTGTAGAATCTGAAGGTTGGTGCCTTCATTCAGTTGGTGCTGAAGTAAAAAGGAAGTCGGTGCTTCCACCCAGTGGGTGCTGGGATTCTGTGGGAGTTGGTGCTCTCAACCAGTTGGTGCTGGCAATCAGAGGTTGTAGCCTCTATGAGTTGGTGCTCATAAAAGATGAAATGTAACGAAGTTGGAGCTTGCTGAAAATCTTAAGAAGACGAGGTTTTTTCCCTGGTTGGGTTTCCTCTTGAAAAATATGTGTCTCATACTTGTGAATGAATGCTGTGTGTGATTGTTGTTCTTTAAGTTATCTGCTTTATGTTTATAACTCTGGATTTCACAGTAAAGACTCACTGCCACTAAGATTAATGATTCAAAGTTAAAAAGGAGAGAAATTGTTAATAATCTACACTAACTGATTCACCCCCCCCCCCTCTCAGTTAGTTCATACCTGTAACAATTTGGGCATTTAATTTTTCAGGAAATCAGAAGAAATAATTTTGATATATTATTGAACCAGAATGGTTCATATTTTCATGAAATTGTTGAGTCAGTTAACCTGACAAAGTTTTTTTGGATGCACATTTTGCGGAGTTAACAACAACTAGATTAGATCAGGATCAACACATAGTCTATAGAAATGGAATATGCACATGGGACTTACAACCAGGGAGATGAAATCATAGGGATGGATGTTCATTTGGGCATTGAAGGAACAAACTCCAATGGACATGGAGAAGGAAGGGATGAAAACATGAAAATGGTAGAGACCACTAAAACTTTGTAGAAGGATGTCCAAAGCCATAAAGATGATAATGAAAATCTTATGATAGCCAAGGAGTAGTAGGAGGACTTCAACATGAATTTAATGCAGATCTTGAACATAATAGAAAATAAATTGGATAAGGAGAGTGGCTCAAGAAAATCTGGAAGTCACATGTCTCCTGATGAGAAAATATGAACAAGAAGTGTTAGTAGACATCACCATCACTCCCTAAGGAATTCCAATAAGAGGGAACACAACAGATCAAGTCCATCCCCTGTCAAGAATAATAATAGTTCTAGGGTGGATGATATACGAGGAGAAATGAACAAAATCAAACCTCCTACATTTGATGGTGAGCACAAGAAGGATGAACATGCAGAGACATGGTTGTTTGGCATGAGAAAGTATTTTCAATTGCATAATTATTCTTCTTATGAAGAAGGAATAATTTCCATCTATCAACTCAAGGGAAAGGCATCCATGTGGTGGGATCAGCTTGTGCAGGTGCATCACATTAAAGATAAAAGTGTTACTTGGAGGGAATTCAAGAAGTATTTTGAGAACAAATACTTGACTAAGAGATCCTATGACAAGAAAATGAAAGAGTTCTTTGAACTCAAGCTTGGGAGTATGACCATAGATAAATATGAAAGAAGGTTTTTAGAACTACTGAAGTACGTCTCTTTCATCAAGGATGAGATAGTTAAGATTCAGAGGTATTTGAGTGGATTTCCATCATTCATCAGTGACAAAATATAGTATGATGATCCCAAGACATTGGAGGAGACCATAAGGTGAGCTAAATGCCTATAGGATCAGCAGAAAGAAAGGCCAACTTTCCAAAAATCTTGGGAAGACAAAAACCAAATCAAGATGGATCAGAGGAAGAAGGGATCTAAGCCACCATTCCTTAGAAATAATCCTCAGGGGCAACCAACTTCTAGAGAACCCAGAATGACTGAGATAAGGGTTCAAAGGCCAAGGCAACCACTTATTCAATGTTGGGGTTGCAAAAGAGATCATATGTTCATACATTTTCCTCATAGAGGTGAAAAAGTGAGGATTGTTCACAATGTACAACAAGTTGAAATAGTGAAGGACATGGGTAGAAATGTACCAAGGATTTATGCGGACCTGGACAACAAGCAAGTAGAGTATCAGTCACATATGATTGAAGTGGAAGGTATGATCAACAACCAAACTGTTGCTATTCTAATTGATTCAGGAGCTAGTCATAGTTATATAGATCCTAATATGGTGGAAAGTTTGCATGTGCCAAGAAGAAAGCATGGAAAATATTGGTTGGTGTAGCTGGCTACTGGAGCCAAAAGAAAAGTTAATGAGATGGTTAAGTCATGTCTTATGGACATGAATGGACTCAATATCAGGGAATATTTGAACACCTTGCCTTTAGGTTCCTATGATTGTATAATTGGGATGGATTGGTTGGAACAACATCATGCTATCATAGACTATCATAAAAAGGAATTTACTTGCTTGGATGAGGAAGGGAACCTAAGGAAAGTGCAGGGAATTCCCAAGGAAGTAACCATAAGAGAAATTTCAGCATTGCAGCTGAAGAAATGTTACAGAAAAGGGTGTCAAATTTTTGCAGCTCATATCGAAGAGACACCTAAAGATAAGATGCCAAATTTGGAAGATCATGTAGTCCTGGAAGATTTTGAAGATGTGTTCAAGGAGGTACCAGGACTACCCCCAAAGAGAGATATTGATTTCTCTATAAATTTAATGCCTGGAGCAGCTCCAGTGTCAAAGACTCCTTATAGAATGAGTACACAAGAGTTGAAGGATTTGCAAATGCACCTTGAAGAACTTCTGAAGAAGGGGTATATACACCCAAGTGTGTCACCCTGGGGTGCCCCAGTCTTGTTCGTAAAGAAGAAATATGGGACATTAAGATTGTGCATTGATTTCAGACAGTTGAATAAAGTGATTGTAAAGAACAAGTATCCTTTGCCAAGGATTGATGATCTCTTTGATCAATTAAAGGATGCAAAGATAATTTCAAAGATAGATCTCAGGTTAGGACACCATCAAGTAAGGATTAAGGAGGAAGATATTAGCAAGACCACCTTCAGGACAAGGTATGGTCATTATGAGTTCACAGTGGTGCCATTTGGGTTGTCAAATGCACCAGATGCTTTCATGTGCTTAATGAATGGTGTTTTCCGAGAATATTTAGACAAGTTTGTCATTGTCTTTTTGGATGACATCCTTGTATATTCCAAGTCAGAATAAGAGCATGAGAATCATTTGAGGATGGTATTACAAGTATTAAGGGAGCATTAGTTGTATGCAAAATTTAGCAAGTGCTCATTTTATCATAAGCAAATTCATTATTTGGGACATATCATTTCAAAGGATGGGATAATAGTGGATCCTGAGAAGATATAATACATTAGAGAATGGTCAGTGCCAAAGAATGTGACAGAGGTCAGATCATTCATGGGCCTTGCAGGCTTATATAGGAGATTCATTGAAGGATTCTCGAAGATTGCACACCCAATCTCTTCCTTACAAAAGAAGGGTGTGAAGTTTCAATGGACATTGGATTGTGAAAATAGTTTCCAACAATTGAAACAATTATTAACAAGTGCTCCAATACTAAGGATTGCAGACCCAAATGAAGACTTCATTGTATGCAGAGATGCATGTAAAGAAGGACTTGGTGGAGTCCTCAGTCAAAATGGGTTTGTTATATGTTATGAATCAAGGAAGTTGAAGGAGCATGAAAGACACTATGCCACTCATGATTTGGAGTTGGCAACCATAGTGCATGCATTGAGAAAATGGAGACACTACCTCATGGGGAAAAGGTTTGAGGTGAGGACAGACCATAATGGTCTGAAATATTTATTTGATCAACCAACTCTAAATGCTAGGCAAAGCAGATGGTTAGAATTTCTCAGGGAATATGACTTTGATATAAAGCATATCAAGGGGGAAAGAGAACAAAGTGGTTGATGCACTCAACAGAAGAGTGCATGAACTGCATGCTATAGCCATTAGCATGTGCCAATCAGATTTGAAACACATAATTTTGGAGGCTGCAAAATTAGATTTTCAATACAAGGAATTAGTGGAAAAATTATAGCAAGGTAATTTGCAGCAGAAAATTGAAGAATACAAGCTAGATAAAGATGAAATTCTCATGTATAGGGGAAGAATATTCTCATGTATAGGGGAAGAATTTATGTACCAAATTCCCATGAATCGAAAAGTATGATATTGAAATAAATTCATAATGTACCTTATGCTGGGCACCCAGGTTATCAGAAAACTATTGCAGTTGTCAAGAGCTATTATTATTGGCTAGGAATGAAGAAAAAAGTTCTTGATTTTATTTCCAAATGTTTGGAATGTCAAAAGGTAAAGGCTGAGCATAGACACCTAGTTGGTTTGCTACAGCCATTACTCATTCCTGAGTGGAAATGGGAAGTTTTAACCATGGATTTTATCACCAAACTTCCTAGAACAAACAAGCAACATGATTATATCATGGTAGTGGTGGATAAGCTTACTAAAGCTGCCCATTTTATTCCAGTTAAGCTCACTCACAAGGAAGCCAACATTGTTGATATTTATATGAGAGAAATTTCTCAATTAAATGGCATACCCAAGACAATTGTGTCTGAAAGAAATCCAAAATTTACCTCAAATATTTGGAAGGGATTATTTAATGGATTTGGAACAAATTTGAATTTTAGTACAACTTATCATCCAGAATCAGATGGACAAATAGAGAGGGTGAATCAAGTGATTGAGGATATATTGAGGATGTATGTGATGGATAAACCATCAAAATGGGAAGAATGCCTACACTTAGTAGAGTTTTCTTATAACAATGGGTACCAAACATATCTAAAGATGAGCCCATTTGAGGCACTTTATGGCAGAAAGAGCAACACACCGGTAAGATGGGATAACTCAATAGATAAAGAAATGGTTGGGCTAGATTTACTCATGGAAATGGAGGAACAAATGTTTAAAATAAAACAAAATTTAAAGGCTTCCCAAGACAGGAAGAAAAGCTATGCTGATAACGGCAGAAATTAGATGGAATTTAAAGTTGGGGACCATGTATTCTTGAAAGTGAAGGCCAACAAAAGTTCCTTGAAGTTGGGAAATTGTTCAAAGTTGGCAGCTCGCTATTGTGGGCCATTTGAAATCCTAGAGAGGATTGGTCCAATATCTTATATGATTTCATTACCTGCATCTATGTCTGTTAATAATGTATTCCATGTATCAATGCTCACGAAATATATACCTAATGCTAATCATGTTATTGATTGGAATGTGACTTGGGTGGAGCAAGAAGGTGCTTTCCAAGTGCATCCGGTACACACTCTGGACCAAAAAATCAAAAAGCTCTGGAATTGAGCCATAGGGCTTGTAAAGGTCCAATGGACCTAATACGGTCCTGAGGACCCTACTTGGGAGCATGAGGATGCAATGACGGCAGAATACCCACATCTTTTTTATGATTTCTGAAAATTTTGTTGTATATGTGTAAATAATGCACTGAGGACATTGCATAAATAAGGGGAGGGGGTTGTAATACCCCTAGGCCAAAACCAATTGTAAATGTAAAATGAAAATGTACTTAAGATGGTGATTTGTTTGATATCATTTTTGTATGCACCTTTCATGGCATAGTGCGTGCATGTATTGCGCGGTAAAATTATGAAGTGTGCACATTCTAGGGTACCGCGCGCAACAACTTAAGTGTGTGCTATTTTGAGGCCAGGGAGCCTTTGTGCATATGTTGTGTTTTATAGGTTGGTGAGCCAGTTATTATAAGCTAGAAGGATTATGTTTGTACTAGGCTAGAAAGCCTAGATGTTAAAGGCTAGTGCACCTATTTTTGTATATGTCTCATCATTAATATAAAATACATCACTGTTATAACCCTAATTTGCACTAGACATGATTACTTGGCATCAGGCCATCTCATATTCCTTCTTTTCCAAGCCACTACTGAACAACTCTTCTTAAAAACACCTTTTTTAAAGGCACACACACCCTTCTCCACTATTGCACGCGTGTACATGCTAGCTGACTCACTACAACCCGTGAGTACCTACAAAAGCATGAAAAATGGAAAGTTGTTGACAGAACACACAGTTTTGGGTAAGTTAACTAAACCTTTCGACCATGTGTAATCGGTCACTCGACCAAATACCTAGCTCTTTCTAGCCTATAAAAGAAGGGGTAGGGGTCCCATGTGAAAGGAGGAAAAACATAGTAAATAAACTCTACCCAAATTAGTACTCCCCTTGCCTCAACCTTTTGCAGCTATTGTGTGAAGAAGAAACATATTCAAAAGTAGTTGGAGCACAGTTGAAGAGAAGCCCAGGACCAGATTCGAGGAGCAGTGGTCGATCTCACTATTGTAAAGTATTCTTGTGAGATTAATCAAAGGAGTATTTTTCCCGTCCCGCCATATGAGGTTTTCATTGTTTGAATATTAATTATATGTTGATTAAATCTCTAACCCATTAGTTCATAGATCAAATGCATGTGGAGTTCTTTGTTTGTCTTTTGTGAATGTAGGTCAGCATTGGGAGGAGAGTTGTAGTCAAAGAGTGACCAAGCGTGAAAAGGCATCAAAATCAAAGACAGAAAATAAGGTTCGTCAACTTGATCTTTTTAACCTTATATTTGCATATGAATAATGGGTTTTAGGCATGGGATGATGGTAAAAAGTAGGAAGCTTTAGGTCATTTCTGCATGCATGATAAAACCCTTAGTGCTAGTTCGTAGGAGGGATTTCCCACCCACAACAAAATTGGTGACCATACTAGGAAATCTCTAGGGTTTTCTGGGGATACTTTTTGGGTATTTTTAAATTGGTTCCATTAGATTTTTTCTGAGTTTCTGCAAGAGTCTGAGCTAGTAGGGATTCTGGTCTTCCATACCACTACTCCCTGCTTTCTTTGCTTGGCTACAATTTATTTTATGGAAGTCATAGAGGTACACACAGCCTGTATAAGGCCTGCATGCGTGTACCTGTGCCCTACCTTCACACAGTCCGCGTGCACACGCAAGATGATGAAGTGTCAGTCGCGTGTCCGAGTTCATATTTTTTTTTTTAGAGAGGTAGTCATCTTCTCCCCTGTCAAAAGTGATCCTTCTCAGGGGTTTTCTAGATCTCATTCTGGTCTCTGTTTTTTCAATTTGTATCTTAGGTACCACCTCAGATTGGTTTTGTTCTATGAAATTTTCCTTGAATTGTTTTTTCTTTTCTGTCAAAGTAAGTCTTTGAGTCTTCAAGGGACCCTGGTTCTTAATACCAGTAGTCTCTACCAGTGTTTGATTTATTTTTTTTCATTTTTGAATAATTGTAGAGGTACACACAGCCTGTATAAGGCCTGCATGCATGTATACGCGCTCCGAACCTACACAACTCATGTGCACACGCTGGTTGTTGAACTGTCAGCAGTGTGCCTGTTGAGAAAATTTTTGTTTAAGGAGAGGCAATCATCCTCTTCCTTATCAAGAGTTATACCTCTCAGGGATTCCCTTGATTTAATCTTGGCCTTTGTCATAGCAGTGGACAACTTAGGTCTGATTACAACAATAGCTTTCTTTTTCATTAAAAAGTTTTCCTCAAATTTTTCTTTCATAGGGTTTTTAGACAAGTGTGAGAGTTTCCTTTCATCAACTTGTGTGTTATTGTCAGTAACTCTTTGCAATCTGTGCTTAGGCTAGAATTTTTCTTGGTCTTTACTTGTCGTCATTTTTCCTTTTCTCTTTGCGAGCATTAAACAAAAAAAAAATCTTTTATTTCTTAGTTAAGTAGTTGTTGGTTTGCATTAGTAATCAGGAAAAGTTTTTCTTTCATAAGTTCTTATCTATTTACTTAGGAAAATAAGTAGCTCATAGTAGAGCGAAATCCTGTTTTGAGTTTGTTGTTCAAAGATCTTAGGAAAAATTTAGTTTGAAAAGTTGGTTAAAAAATTAAAAAAATGCAAATCTGAATTTGTCAAGAAGAAGTTATTCTGTTTCCATATTTTTGTTTATCTTTTCTTTCGTCTCTCAAAACATCACTAGTTTCACTTTCATAACCTTTGACTTAAGACAAGCCATAAAAAATTAACGATTAATTAAAATCAACTAGAATTTATGTTTGTAGGGTCCATCAACTAGTCTAGGCTAGAACCTTGATTTAGGTTGGAGAGGAAACTCTTCAAGGCTGCAAAACATACATAAGAGTCTATGCTAGGGAGTGTTAAAATTCTAGTATCGTGAAAGTTATCCGGGACCCCCCTCTATCACAGGGGATAAACACGAGTTCGAGTGCGGAAAGGTAGTGGAGATAACCCCTCCAAAGTCAAACCAAACGTAGTGGGGAATGCATATAGAGGACTTGTGTTGGGATTCCATCGATAGCATTTGCCACGGAGCTTCGTGGGTCTCAAATCCATTCGAGTTCCTCAGTTGTCTTTCAGAACACTTTATTTTGATACCCTTGATAGGTTTTGGGCTTGATACCCTGCACATTGCGGTCCACCTGATTGTCGACTGTACCCGCCTGGTGATTGTTCACACGCTGGCAACCTAGTTTCTATTATTTTAAGCACTTACACAGGTGACTGTGGGCGTATACCACGGTACCTAGGATAGACATCGGGCCATGATTTGTAGAGTATACTCAGAGGGTGCTTCCATATTCGAGTTGCACTTGCACCGGTAAGTTGCTCTAGTGTTGGTTGTTGTAACTGTTCTTCCAACTAATTTAGTGATTACTTGTTTTATCTCGTAGGGACTTTTTCTAGTGTGTGTTGTTTTTTTGAATGAATAGAAAGACCTAATGTGTCTTTGATCTTCTCACACAATGGAGGATCACGAGCTCCACCGTTCATGAAGGCTTCTTGGCCTTCCACCAATTACACTAGAGCCACCCCCGCCACCACTAAGGTGAAAGCTAGACCAACAAGGGTCTTTTGAAGTGACTGGGTCACAGGAAACTGTGCTCGACCAACATTCGGAGGAACCAACCATTTCAGACCTTGGAGCAAAAGCTCTTAGTCCATCCAAAACTCCAATCACTAATCTTTCGATGCCCATCATCATATAGACTTATCCTTACGAGTGCTAGACAGTGTCACATGCAACAATGGAAACAAACACTGCCACTTCTTCTAGGAATTCTCCTGTTCCCACTACAACTGTCACCACAGGGGGTGTTCCACCTCCTAACCCACTATCGCCAGTCCGAGCCACCATGGTCTCGACTACCTCTACCTCAAGAAGTGGTTTGATCCCATATTTGGCAGTGGCCACTGCTCCTTTCACACAGAGTGCAATAGGCCCTCTGTTCTCATACATGATGCCTAGCTCAGGTACAAGCCCTGTACTTTCCTACTCCACTTTACAGACTTTAGGTCTAGGGGTAGGGAGCTCTAATGCTCCTCTTCCAGGACCCATGGGGGGCACTTAAGCTCCCTTTAACGCTTTCCCTTATGGAGGAGGTCATATACCTCCTTCATCCCCTTCACTAGGCGGTGCCCACCAGCATTCCGCCAGGCCAAACATAAACCATAGTTCATTTGGAGTAGGGAGTCAAGGACCACCTTCTCATAATATGTCGGTAGGTTCGACACCTATTTCTTTGTTCAGCACATTTGGTAATAACACTTTCTGGTTAGCTGCTTTCCTGACTGGGAGCAACCCCGGTTACGGACAACCTAATCCTATGCAGGGTACTATTCCTGCACAGGGGAAAAACCCAAGAACTTCTTCTGCACCAGAACCTTGGAATTCTTGGCAGGGATCAGTTCCCTCATCAGGAATGTCGATCGGGGGAAACTCCTTTCACAACCAATGGAACCCTGGGCAAGGCGCAGTACCTATGCCCATGGGATCAGCATGGGGAAACCCTTCCCAAAGTCCTCCGAATGTAATGCACGCCCAACCATCTACATCCCATTTGGGGAATCAGCCGATGATGTCTCCTCAAACACAGAATATGTACGCTGGTCATGGCCATGGTTTTTACCAAAACCTTGTCCAGCAACCCAACTTTTCCTGGCAACCTAGTGCCATTCAAACTTCAGGCCCCTTTTTCCATAGTTATCACCAACAGACCAAACTATCTTTTTTGGGAACCTTGCATTTTCCATACTTAACAAGGTTGTTTAATGACCCTATCTGTCATGATCCGCATTGGACCCCTATGCCGACAAAGTTGCCTTTGTTGATAAATGCTTAACAGGAAGCATACACTTGTCATTGATGGAAAGTACAGTAGCAAAGATGGCATGAGTACAGGAAGAATGTAACAGACAGAAGAATGTAACAAATGGGAAACCATAAGAATTTTGGGAAGACGCTGCAGAGCAAGCTCGATAAGTTCAAAAGAGATAGTGCAGAGGATTGTTGGCAGGTTTAACAGGCAAAGTGAGCTTGTCATTGATGGCTAGATTAGAGTGTGCATCGATGGAAAAATAGAAGCAACGTAAGCTCAAGAGAGATAGCATACTCAGGACCTTAGGTGGATCTAAGGTCAAGGCCTTTGACACTTAGAAATTCTTCCAAGTCAAGAGGAGGCATAAGCTCGGGAGGAGCAACAACAGTGATCGTTCGATCACCAATCCTGAATTCCCAATGGTTGTTAAATCTGAATGTAGACAAGAAGAGCACACAGAAGAGGAGGACAAATCCTAGGTGTTAGATCCGAGCGTGGGGTCCGACTGTCGTTGGATTCAGGAGAACTTGCACGTTCTTTAAAGTGCAAGGTGAAGCAGGCTCACAAAATCCCGAAAGAAGGAGGACTGTCCATATTTAGGCAGGAAACGTGGAAAAAGATCAGCATTTCGCTGACTGGAATGTCAAACGAATGAAATTCTCCAACCTTTCAACTCGTGAAGTTGTGAAATGTGAAACCCCGAAATAGCGATTCAGGCACAATGAAGGCTCGTGAATTTGCAAAATAATCCTAGCAGTTGGATCAAGGTGTGATTTCGGCCGTCAGATCCAGGAGGTGAATGTGGCAGACCATGTCAGAAAGGATAGGTGGAAGACTATAACATGTGGAATGATCAAACAACGAAAAGTGTCAAGATGATTTGGAATTTCAAGCCACTGGAAATCATAATTCTAAATGACACATGGCAGCCACTCAAGTCATGACACATCATCAACTGATGCAAGAGTGACCTCACTCTGGAAGTCTTTGCTTTGGGATTTTTAGCTTCACCACTCCCCCAAAGTCCCGAAGTTTGAAGTTTCGGGGGTAGAGGATAGCCATTCGATCACCAAGGATTGTGGACCGTTGATCAAGCATGAAGAAGGCCTATGAAGTGTTGAAATCACGACAAGATATGGACCATTGGGTCCATAGGACACGTGGCAAAAGATCATCATTTCATTGACTAGAAAGTCAAAGGAATGGGGTTCCCTAACCTCTTGAATTCGTGATATGAGAAATCGTGAAACAATCTTAGCCGTCAATTCAAGGTTTGATCTAGACTGTTCATCTGAATCCATTTTGGAGTTTCAGATACCAGGATTTGGAGGAGTCAAGTGTCAAAACACTTCACCATAGGAATCTTGAATTAGCGAAATGCAAAATCATGAAATATTCCTAGCCGTCGGATCGAGGATTGATCTAGACCATTGATCTGATTCCCTTTCAAAGTTTCGGATACTGGGAGATGGAGGGGTCAAGGCTTGACACCCTTCATCATAAGAATGCCAAAATCACGATATGCGAAATCGCAGAGATATCTGGACCATCGAATCATTAGGGGTGTGGATCGTAGATTTGACTCCATTTTGGAGTTTCGGATACCAGAACTTGGAGGTGTCAAGAACACTTCACCACGGGAACGTTGAATCCCTGAAATGCAAAATGTAGTTTCGAACTAGCCAGTGGTCACTGCCTCTAGTCACATCGGTGGAATATGGGGGAAGGACCTAGTGGAGACAAGCTCCTTTTCAGAGTTTCAGGGATCAGGACATGGAGTGTAACAAATATTTACCTCGGGGATCCTGAAATATCGAAATGCGAAATGGAAAAATAAACACAAGATCCCATGAAGTCAATCCAATGGTGCAAGTGAATTTGGGCATGATCAGAGGGCTAATGTTGCTCCTCCTAGTGTAACTTCTAGAAACCATTGATGGTCTCTACCAGAGGATTCGAAGAGACCTGTGTGTGAACGCCAGAGGAGCTGAAGGGTCTCCAAGCTTCTTCTAGTGAATGAAGACGATTCTTAGAGGGATTGATTGGTGGATAAGCATTGAAGTCTGTAACTGAAATAGAAAGGATAAGCTCGACTATGACAGAGAAGACAAAGAGTCTCAACTACCATAGAGGTTGAGGAATCTTAGCATAACACCCAATGATGTTGAACGCATGGGAAAAATGCCAGAGAAGCTGAAGAGTTACCATGATGATCAAGTGGAGCACTCGATATGTGGAGTAGATCGGTGCGGTGTGAGCATGCAGAGGCATTGTGCACTTTGCATGCACAAGGTGCACATAAACTAGAAGTACACGGTACAGAGAAGAGATAAGGTTGTTGTTGTTGTTGGAGTTGTTGTGGTTGTTGTTGAGAGCGATTCAGGGATCAAGAAGGAGGTAGAGTACAACAGCTGAAAGTTACAGAAGAGGAATAGTGCTTATAGGCGATATGGCACACAGATCATAAAAGGAAGAAGCACAGAAAGCACAAGGAGGTGTGCAGCAAGACAATGAGACAGTGAATAAAGGCTGAGGTGCTCCTACAGAGAAAAAAAGAGGATTAGAAATTATAAGAAGATGTTGACAGAGAGACACTGATTTAGGAGAACAGAGAAACATAGTAGAACAGTGATAACCCTGGTAAGAAAATAATAAATACTATATCACTATGATAAATTTATAGACGGTGCTCAGGAGGACTATTGTCCTCAAAAGTTCTAGTGGGTCCTTGAATGCAGGGAGGTATAGCTTCCATCTAGTTGCAACTAGAGAAACAAGGGTGGCAGGGTGGTGCAAGGGAGAACTGTTGTTCTCTATTTTACAGGTTGGTGCCTGTATGATTGGAAGTTGGTGATTCCATCCAGTTGGTGCTGGAAACACTCAGGGAGTTGGTGCTAGAGAAACCAGGGAGTTGGTGCTTCCTTCTAGTTGGTGCTAGAGAAACCAGGGAGTTGCTTCTAGAGAAACCAAAGAGTGGGTGCTCTCAGCAAGTATCAACTTGGAAAACTGAGGTTGAAACCTCATTATGAGTTGGTGCTCATATGTATGATAATGTAAAGAATGAAAATATTACTTATCATATAAAGAAAAAAATGTTTTTACCCTTTATGGGTTTCCTCAGGAAATATTTGTCTCTGTGTATCTCATGTGTGTGACTGATGTTGAATATTCTATTACTTACTTCCATGCACTATTGTGAGTGTCATTAAGTGTTTCTATAGAGAGTTTAAAATAAGTATAATTGTTTAAGCACGGTAACAACTGATTCACCCACCCCCCCTCTCAGTTGTCCAACAACCTTCAGACATACCAAATTTCAAAGCCAAGCCTAACGAAGATCTAGGAGATCATGTGACTACCTTTCACCTTTGGTGCTCATCTAATTCTTTGAAAGACGACTCCGTCCAATTGCAATTGTTCCAAGGCACTCTCATCGGGAGTGCTGCGAAATGGTATATTGATCTCGATCGCTCAAGATACTCTTCCTTCGACGAATTGGCAATGGATTTCCTAAACCATTTCCAATTACTTGTGAGATACGACGTTGGTACAGAATTTCTGCCCAATTTCAAACAAGCAAAAGAGGACCATATCTATGATCACATCCGAGAATGGAGATGTCGGAAGAGTTTGATTAAGGTGCCAGTCCCACCAACATTCCTACTTGAGTGGTTCCTTAATTCTTTGGTCCCACAGTTATCCAAATACATCGCAACGTCAAGAGTTTTTTCCAAAGAAGATGCAATCATGAGAGATCAACAGCTTGAGCTAATTTATTCTCAGTCTAGTCTACTGTACGAAATCTTGCTAAATGCGCCACGTTCCATACTGTTGGGTATGTGTTATATTCTTTGCACAAGTAGTAGTGTCTGAGCGCCTGCGCCGGGCGCGCAGGGGGGTAAGAGGGGGGTGGAGCCCCTCGCGCGGGGGTTCGGGGGCAGCGCCCCCGAAAAAAAAAAATTTGGGCCGACATATTTTCGCCGGTTTCGGGCCGACATATTATCGTCGGGCCGACATATTTCCGGGACCACATGATATTAGGTGGTTTTCGGCACATGGTTTTTGCCGATGGTTTTCTATTTCTGGTTAAGGAATTAGGGTTT
>ML776612.1:402881-419530 GCA_009831015.1 Picea engelmannii
GAGCACTGAGAAGTTCTCTTGGTGTAGAGGATCCATGGGCATTGTTGCCCTGGATTGTTGACTATGTAACCCTGTAACCCCCTGTGTGGAAAGAAAACAACAAGTGGGAGAATGTTGGGTATGTGTTATATTCTTTGCACGAGTAGTAGTGTCTGAGCGCCTGCGCCGGGCGCGCAGGGGGGTAAGAGGGGGGGCCGCTAGGCCCCCCCTCAAGGGTTGCAGGGGGGCGGAGCCCCTCGTGCGGGGGTTTGGGGGCAGCGCCCCCGAATTTTTTTTTTTTGGGCCGACATATTTTTGTCGGTTTTGGGCCGACATATTATCGCCGGGCCGACATATTTCCGGGATGACATATTTCCGGGACCACATGATATTAGGTGGTTTTCGGCACATGGTTTTTGCCGATGGTTTTCTATTTCCGGTTAAGGAATTAGGGTTTTGGACTAATCCAAGTCATTGGGTTAGGGTTTTGGATGCCGTTGGCTCCTATATGTATATTGTATTGTAAACAATGTAACACAAGTGTATCAATATAATATATGCTGGTTTTCCCGGTTTGCGTTTCCAAGTGAAAAATCTCTGTGTAATGTTTGTATTTTCCATTGTATCTTTTCTGTTCTTTTCTGAATATCAGTTTGTAGTAGATATTGTACAAGGTTAGAATTTACACATACTTGATAAAACCAGGCAGAGAGCTGGACCACATGCTGATGGTATTGTTGGTTCAGTACAAAGAAAGGTCACTAAACAACTGACAAAACAATTGTAGCAATTGTCTATATAGCACACAACGACCAACCAGACTACGTTTTCGACTGATCCCCCTACCTAAACGTCGGATGTACACAGTGTGAAATCGACAAATCCGAAGGCCACCCAACAACCTGATGGAAAGAAGAAACAATGTAAGAAGGGTAAGGGGGATAAGAAACCCACTAATAATGCTAGCGGGGGCAACACCCAAAAAAAGGAAGTCGAAGTATCCATGTAATCTGTGCGTAGAAGACCATCCGACTCACCAGTGCCCTCAGCTTGTAGAAGCCCAAAATTTATTGTCACAGCAGCATCCTGCTATGTTGACAAACACATTTCAACATGGGAAAAATATAACCCAAGCCTCTACAGGAATGGAAGGGGGTACTCAAAGACCCCCTCCATCTTTGAGCAATCCTGCATCCGTGAATGTGTATATTATGAAAGGTGATGCCTATGTATCGACTAGAGCACATGATTATAGCAAGCCAAGCACCTCTGAGAAAGGTAAAGATAATGAAATCCCATCTCTTCCTCTCCAGATCGAGAAGACATTGGACGAAACCATGACATGCATCCCAAAAGGTGCCTTCAAGAAAGCTTCTCACAACCCAAATGCAAGGGCCACCCAAAACTACTCTATGGTGGAGGATTTGTCTCAAACCCCTTGTGCGATGTCTTCTTTGGAGGTCCTCGAAAGCTTCCCTTCCTAAAGAAAGGCTATGTTAGCCACTTTAGGATCCACCGAGACTTGTAATCTAGGTACGATCATGCTTGATACGACTGACTTAAATCCTCGTCTCCCTTACCACATAGCATTCCAGATAGTAATGCCTTACACCATGAAAACTTTTACTCAGAACATTTTCCACAGGGTAGTTGATGAGGGAAGCTCAACATGTGTCATGTCTTTGGCATCTTGGAATGCCATTAGACAACCTGCTTTGTCTCCGTCACCTACTCTTCTTACCTCTTTCGACGGTCGTTCGTTCTGACCACATGGAATTATCTCTTCTTTTCCCATGTAGTTAGGAGGGAAAACCATGTGTGTCGAAGTTGAAGTGGTTGATGCATCTCTCGACTACAATATCTTGTTAGGGGGGAGTTGGACCTATGCTATGCAAGAAGTAGTCATAATATTTTCTAGGTCTTGTTGTTTCCACATGAGGGTCGGATCGTGACCATTGATCAATTGTCTTTCTCCCATTCTAACCCTTCACTAGGGGCATCCGCGGTCCCGATGATTGATAACACTCAACCCGGCATCATCAACACAGGGATTGGTTTGTGCCCTCCTTTTATGGGTACTTTCAATTACCCACCTCCTCAAGGCAATGTTAAGTTCATATCTGACCACCATAAGGTTGCGATTTTCCAAGTTTCATCGTTTCGCATGACTTACTTCAACGATCTGTAGATTCTTCCTTCCCCATCGACCATGATGGAAGGGACAGGGCACCATGGTATGTCCATGCCCTTGTTCGTGGTAGAAGTGGCATAATCTTTAGTCCAGCAAGCTTCCGTCGACCTCAATCCGAATCCCACACAAGAGTTAGATCTGATTCTAGAGCCTATTTTGGCTCAAGGTTCCCTCGATGATACAGATTCTCTAGAACCTATTAATATCTATAGAACCCTTGGCATCATGGAGAATGTTTTCATCAGAGCTCTCTTCTCCCCCGAAGAAATTCGAATCTACACAGGTTTATTTAAGGAATTCCGCGACATTTTTTCTTGGTCTTACGAGGAAATGCCAGGCATAGATCCAAAAATTGTCGAACATGAAATAATGACTTACCCTAATGCCAAGCTGGTTCAGCATAAGCTTCATCTGGTTAATCCTAAGAAAGCAACAGTTATTAAGGTTGAAGTAGAGAAAGTTCTCAAAGTAGGTTTTATCTACCCCATCCATTTGACCCAATGAGTGTCAAATCCCATGTTGGTTGACAAAAAATAGGGTACGATTCACGTATGTATGGACTTCCATGATTTGAGCAAAGCCTGTCCAAAAGATAATTTCCCCACACCATTCATTGACCAGATAGTTGATGAATGCATAGGTTGCGAGGCCTTTTCTTTCATCGATCATTTTTCAGGATATAATCAGATACAAATCAAACCCGAAGACCAACACAAAACAACTTTCATTTGTCTATGGGGTACATTTGCATATTGTAAGATGCCTTTTGGTCTGAAAAATGTTGGAGCTACCTTTCAGTGGGGCATGTCTTTTTCTTTCCATGATCTCAAACATATTGTTGAGGCCTACCTAGATGATTTAGCATCATGATCTCGTAAGATAATTGATCATCCCACACACCTCCAATTTATCTTTGAGCGATGTCACTACTTCTAGATTCACTTAAATCCCAAAAAATGTATTTTTTGTGTGACGTCGGGTCGTCTGTTAGGTTTAATAGTTTCAACCATAGGGATTTTGGTCGATCCTCTCAAGGTTGAGGAAATATTTCAGTTTCCTCCCCCGTGTACAATTCTTCATCTTCAGAGTTTCATTGCAAACTATGCTGAGATCACAAATGGCTTTATGCATTTACTAAAGAAGGAAATTCCTTTTCATTGGGATGGAGCCGCTCAACGCTCCTTTGAAGCATTGAAACGTGCCCTCACGACCTCCCCTCTGCTTCAGCCACCCAATTATAACAAAGATTTCTTATTGTACTTGGCTGCAATAGAGTCAAACATCGGTATTGTTTTAGTTTAGGAGGATGATTTTCTCTCAGAATATGTGATTTATTACCTGAGCCGAGGCCTGGTTGGACTAGAACTCAACTATTCTCACATTGAAAAACTTACATTGGTAGCATTTCATGCTATCCAACAGTTCCATCATTATATATTGTTTCGCAAGACCACTATCATTGCCATTGTGAATCCGTTTCAATACGTGTTGACACGACGGGTAATCGACGGAAAGATCAGTAGATGGATAGTTGTCCTCTAGGAATTTGAATTAGATTTTGTTTTCTTGAAATCCAAAAAGTCATTGGTCTTTGCGGAACTCATCTCGGAACTTCCGGTCAAGTCAGGTGATTTTATGCTCAAAGAGTCGCCTATTCAAGGAGACATGTTTGTTATCACATCTTCAGACCCCTAGTATGAAGATATAATTGTCTATCTCCAAACTTTGAAGTGCCCCGCCTTTGCGTCTCATTATGCCATCAGGCCAAGAACTATCTCATACTCGAAGACACTTTGTATCGTTGAGGTGTAGATTGCATCCTTCACCGGTGCCTCACTCATGAAAAAGAGGAAATTGTACTTAATGATTGCCATACTTGAGCATGTGGCTGTCATTTGTCTGGGTTGGCAACTGCCCAAAATATTTTACGAGCTGGTTACTTTTGGTCGACACTAGTCAAATATTGTATCGAAATAGTCAAGAAGTGTCACCTGTGTCAAATCTTCTCACGGAAGATAAGGGCACACCCCACTCCCATGTTTCCCATTGTTATCACTGAAATTTCATCCGTAAATGGTTACAAGAATTCAACATCGTCAAACAGTTATGAAGTCATCCATAGACTTGAATTAACACAAAATCATTCATAAAGGGTCAAAAACTATACAAAATAGTGAAAAATTGAAGGGCGCTATGAAGACATTGGGTGCGTGTTCACATGCGTGAAATAGAAATGCCAGATTCGCGCACATGCGCACGATGTACAACTATTATCGCAAAAATCCACGCATCTGAGAAATGACACATTTATGAGAGTGGTCGGCCTCCCACCCATTTCTGGTTCAGCTCCCAAGCCGATTTGATACTCAAATATGGACTGGATTCAACTGGATGGCTGGTCAAAGACCTAGAAATGCCCTAATTAGCCTCTTTACACACTACAAACTAGTTGAACAATAGCTCAAAGGAATGCTATAAAAAGGCCATGGATACACTTCATTTTTCAAGGAATTCAAAGCAAAGTTATGCTGCCATTATTCTCTTGAGGACTCTTCTATCCTTACCAAGAGTATACTTGCATCATTGCATTGGGCAATCCATCTCACCCCTTGAGTGGATTAGCAAAGAATTATTTCACCATTTTCATTTTCATTTTCAAAGTTGTAAGAAGAGCTTACTTGTGGGGGTCCAAGAGCCCTCCCTTGGAGGAAGAAGGGACTCATAGTCCCCTTGATTCTTAGTGTTTTCTTTCACTAATATCAACCTTATCATTGGTGACATGGGTCTCATTGTTCTTTTTGTCCTTATGTCCCTATGTTTATAAATTTAGTTGTTATTTTATTTCTTAGTTTAATTCTTAGTTGTTGTTTTATATTTCTTTTTTTAACCCTTTTCCTTGTAGCTATCCTGCTCAGCAAACCCAACTGAACTTGCAAGCACCTCTATTTTGCTTACTAAGGTGACGAAAGAGGCACAATATATTGGTGACTCCACTGGGGAAAGGTATCAATTTCCTACCCCATTTGGGTTTTTCGAGCTCTTCTTTTAGTTTGTTTAACTTGCAAGTGCACTAACCGGCCTAAGCCGACCTGCCAATTAGCCAATTCCAAGTCAAATTGAAAGAAATCCATTCAGATTTTTAATTCTCGGCTGTGTGTCACCTGTGCGCGGGGTTTTAGGCCCACAGATGCACATCGTGCACACATGCGCTTAAATCACAGTTTTTTTTCTATGCACATGCACTTATTGACTTTTCTTTGTTTGCACACATGCGCTTTGTGTGCCTCTATCTCCACTGAGACCCACACATCTGTGCAAAAATTCAGATTGTAAAGTTGTTGAGATGTGGGGAAGGCCATTTGCCTTCTTAAAAATGATTTCAAGCATGTTTTAAAGTTGCACCACAGTTAGTCTCCTCATCATGTAAAGGGGGTTAGTAAAAAACACATAGGCACTTAGGGGGTTAAAATCAATTTTCTCTTTTGCTTTCATTTTCGCCACATGGATGTCTTGTTTTGACTCACAATATAAGTTGGAAATCATTTTTAATCACATTTAACTTGCATTGGGACTAGAAGTTGGACAACAATCACTTAGTATTCTCTTCTCTCGCGTATCCAAGTGATCTTGAGAATCAGAAAAAGATTGTGAAACGATTTCATCTCCCTTAAGAACATTAAAACCTTTAGGAGAGGACAACATCCCTTCTTGGGACTCCTCTTAGTTTATTTTTTCAAACACATCTTAACATTGTAATGGGCCCATACATGCCCACACGCTACAAAGATAAGATAGTGTTGAAATTTTCTTTCTTACATCAAATCCTTAGGGAAGTTTAAAGGTTTTGTAATGGGCCCATACATGCCCACATGATCAATCTAGGATAGTTTCAAAGATTTTCTTAGATTACATCACAATAGGGAATTAAAGGGATAGTAACGGACCCACATGTCCACATGCTAGCTTCCTAGGGACTTTTGAATTACGCAAGGTTGTACCAAAGGCACTTAGTTAATTAGGTAATCAACACTTGTAAGGAACAAGTGAAGTCCACATGCAGCAAGGTGACATCTAATTAACTAAAAATTGGCACACTTTCACTCACACACAAAAGTCACTTATCACTCACATAGCTTCTTCTTGAAACATGGAGGTCAAAGTAAGTTTCCTCCAAAGGAATTTCGAAAACACCCCACCCTTTTCTTGACGAAACTATCCACTCCCATTTTAATTCAACGAGGTTGGTTCACACCCCCAACCTCTCAAAACAACTACATCTAAATTTTTTCTAAAAACTCACTAAGCTTTCCTCCACAAGAGGTGCCAAAAGAAATTTTTTAGTCTAGGTAGGATTTCGGGGATAGGCATCCAAATAACTCCCCGTTATCTGGTTCTCACATTGTCAAAACCATAGAAGTTGTCAAATAGGGAACTGAAAATCCTCCAAGTCAAGTGTTCCTAACACCATAAGGTAGGGATATACCCATGAAGGGTTGAAGGCCGAGGTTCGTTTGTTTTGTGTGTCCCCCCTTAAGGAACCCACCTCTTGGAAGGGATCCAGCCCTTGACCCATTTCTTAGGTCGAAAATCTAAATGTCGCACTTTGACCAAGGTACCTAGTGACCAAATTTTAGGACATCTACCCAGGTGGAAATTGTGGGATGCAATTTCACCTTGATTGGATTTTGTGTGGCTATTTGGAAATATCTCCAACTCTTTCGGGATATGCCCCCTTTACCCCTTATTATAACCAATTATTTCATCCTTCACTAGTTTCTCTTCTGGTGACTTCAGACCCCACTGTTGAGTACTATTGGAAGGTCCAGTGCTATTTGAGAGGAAGGACATTACGTCTTCTAGGACATGAGCATTTGTTTTCTTTTGATTCCTCATGCAGACAAAACCCACTTACCCACATATATGCTTCTTTTTCAAAACATTTTATGTATGATGCACTTCTGACTACATTTTGATTTGGATATATATATTGTGTAAAGTTCAGAATTTGCAACACAAAGGCTCTTGGTTCTTTATTTTTCTCACCACCATTTGCACACATTCACTCAGCTAGTCAGACATCATAGGGGACCCACAGAATCCCCATCGTTCACGACACTTGCTAAACCTCCCTCCTATCTTAGGGGGAGTGTTTGGTCTTGCCCACACATCGACACCACCTTCACACACTCCTGTGAGTGCTACTGTTTTAGGATCAACTTTGCTTGGTTCCACATTACTTGGGTCCACTTCCCAAGGGCCTTCGTCCACTTGCTCTCCTTTACATGGAAGTGGGGGACCAACTTCCTCTCGAGGGGGAAGTACCAACCCACCTAGCCTCCCTCCAGGGTCAGGTTCACAACACACTCACACCATGGCTGGAGCTAACCCTCCCCCCCCCCCATTATAGATGCCATATTTGGCCTCTCTCAACATACCAGATCTAAGAAAACTAATCAATTATCCTATATTTCATGCCCCCACATGGCCTGCAATGCCCACCAAACTACCTTCAGACATACCCAAGTTTGAAGGAAAGGCAGGCGATGACCCTGCCAACCATGTCATGACCTTTCACCTATGGTGATCTTCCAATAGCATTATGTATGATTCCATCAGACCGCGATTATTTCAACGCACACTCACTGGCCCATCAACCAAATGGTATGTAGAAGAAAAATCAGGGTCCCATGCGACTTTTGAATCCTTGGCCAAAGCATTTTTTACCTTCTTTCAATTACCAATCAGCCATGACAATGGTCTGGAACTACTCTCTAATTTCAAACAAACCTCAGCCACACATATCGCTGATCACATTCACGAGTGGCGTAGGTGACGTAGTTTGTCTAAAACAGAAACCACCAAACAATAGTGTCTTGACTAGTTTCTTAGATCACTTGTCTCTCTCATCGGTAAGGATGTAGCTTCCACCTTCCCTCAATCTGAAGAGGAAGCCATTAGTAAGGCTCAATAGTATGACCTCATCTATGCACAGTCAGGGTACTTATACACTGTACTTCCCGATTTCCCAAAACTTGTGCCATTTGGCCAAGACAAGCCTGGGATGTCTCACTCAGCAGACGGACTGATTGGTAACACCACTCACCACGGTCCACAACCCCAACAACCACCGATGTATGGAACACCTCAATACCCGTCGGCATATGGGGGCACTTCTTATTACCCTCCACCCTCGTATCAACAACCATACCCTGTTGCTATGCCTCCACCCATCAGTGGACCACCGCCGACACCCCCCATAAATACACCTATTCAAACGAGTTCTGGTACCCCCTCTACCTTAGATTATAGTACTAGCGAAAGAACCGCGCCTTCCTATGTACCTTATGGATCGTTACCCTCGTAGAATCCATACTTTCCATTTCCTGGTCCCCCACAACCCATGACCCCCCCACATCCTCATGCTGGGGTGAATTTTGTTCAACCATCTCTCATTCAATAATATCAAAATTTTGAACAGCTGAATACAGAAAATCCGGCCCATCCATCAAACAATGCCAAAAAGAAAGGACAAAACATGAACAACAACAACCTAGGTCAAGGCGGGAATCAACCCCAGTAGAACCAACCCATTAGGGGCAACCGGAACCAAGGGAATCAGAACCCCCAGGGGGGCAATAATAATAGGCACTAAGGGAGAAATAACAATACTATTAAAACCAACTTCCCTTGTGCCCTTTGTGGTGAGTTCAGCCATTACACTCAACATTGCCCCCAAATCGTTGATTTCAAATGATTGAAAGACTCCGGTAGTCTACACCATCTTCCTGCATCGCCTGCCCCTTAGAAGGCACCACAAAAGTACGTAAAACAACCCCCCCTGTCGTGATGTAGAATCCTATTACACACCAAGGTGTGATAAACACTCAAAAGGACACACAACATCCCCCACCTCAGGTGCGACAATAACTCAACCCAAAAAATCCAGCAGATCACACAATCCTTCTCACTAGTGAGGAAGAAATCCTTCTGCAAACACGTAATCATCAGTATCATGCACTTGTTGAGTCTCCTCCCATCCCTCCAGAGACAAACCCTGCATCGATGGGACCCCCATTGGTGATTCCTCGCTCTACCACCGAACCACCTCTTTGCATCCCTCGCATCCCATTGCACATGAATGTCCACAACCCACAGGCTAGGGAAGCTCACAATTACAGTTTGGTTGATGACTTAGCACAATCCCCAACTGCCATGTCAGTTTTGGAGGTCCTCCAGACTTGTCCCACTCAGCGAAAATCATTAATTTCCGCCTTGGCGGGAGTCGACCCCGCAGATACTCAACTCATTACCTTTGATCTCGACAGCGGAGAACCTCGCCTTCCTGCCTTGATCACTTTTCAAATACCAGTAAAAATACGGAACATCATAGTTCATCAATGTATCATCGATGAAGGTGCATCTACATGCATTATGTCCAAATTTGTATGGCAGAAACTTGGTTCCCCCAAACTCATACCCTCTGCCATCACCTTACGAGCTTATGACAGACAACCATCATCTCCTGAAGGGCTCTTCCAAAATGTCCTCATCGAACTTGGGGAAAGATTATTCTCATTGATATCAAAGTTATCGACACCCCACTCGATTATAATATCTTGTTCAGTCATAGATACATGTACGCTATGAAGGCAGTTACCTCTTCCGTCTTTTGGACCATGATGTTCCCCCATAATGGGAAGATCGTTACCATTGACCAAGTCTCACATTATGAGCCTAACCCTTCTGCCAACATCGATAACATTCTCCCTCTCATCCACATGAGTCATGACGCATACCCACTCATCGAGATGGGTCCTGGAATTTTCAAAGATCCATCATTGTTAGGAACTTACCATGGAGCACCACCACTCCTTCATCCTTCCAATCAAGTATGCATCGTATCATCTAACAGAACTCACACAAAGGATACCCTTCCTCCTACAGAGGCTTCTATCATATCTGACGTCCCACTAGTCGCAGAACTCCCCCCTCAAGAACCTCCTATGAACTCATCGACCACACCAATCCACGATTTCACCTCTCCCCAAGGACATATCCCAGTTTTGGAGACAGTTCCCCAAGCCATTACCCAAATCCCCTTCTTTTACCCTCCACCAGACATCGAAGCTTTCTAGGTAGTCACAACACTTACCCTACCTAATATGGTGTTATCAATTCCAGTTTGGTACTTACATCCACCAGAGATGGTCCCTCGACCATCCCTTCCCCCCCAAATGGAAGGAATCCCAATGATGATTCCCATACTTACTCCCACCATACCCTCTACACCCCCACTCACTAACCCCCCTACCACATCTGGGGGTAGCAGAAAGAATAAGGAGCCCATAGCTCCACTCCCTCCTTGCATCCAACCTCCTTGTGCACTATGTGAGAAAGATGGACACCAAACCAGCAACTGCCCATCTCTACCCGAGTTACGAAATTTGATTCCACTCATTCAAACTCCCCCAACACTCACCACTATAGCCAATACTGCCACTACCACCTCACATTCTAGTAGTAAAGGGTTACAAACCAAATTTTCTTATGCTATATGTTTAGAATATAGCCATTATACCCACCATTTCCCATCACTGCCATGCTTTCGGCAGACATTAGCCGCAGTACGCCAAATCTTCCAGAGCAACCACAGTCCCACTACATCATCCTTATCAATAATCACCGACATTCGTTATGTCACAACTTTAGTCAATGAATGTATGAGATGCCCTTGCTCTCTATGTGAATCATTAGATCATTTTACATACCAATGTCCTATGATCATTGAATACAGGCAATGCCAATTGACCCTGCTTCAACGACCCAGAGAGTTGATAGTTGACCTTACCTCATCACTAGAGGTTCTTCATGTCATTTCTCCCAAACCCAAGGCCGTTCCAATGCCTCCATGGTTCTTAGATGACTTATCTGAGGATTCACCCCCCAATCCCCCCAACTCTCCCACTCATTCACCTATGTACATTTTACACCCAACTGCCACATGTACTCCTCAATACTTCAACATTTGGTTTATGTTGAGCAAACCATCACCATCACCTTGCATTGTTCCCCCTGCTTCTTCATCACTAGGGGGAAACCACATGACACCAGTCATCGATATCACTCTTCATGACCCCTTGTATTCCTGTTACTTCCACTGTGACGAGGAAATACTTGAGGAGTTAAACAACCTTGACTACCCATGGGATGCGCTACACCAGCATGCACTCTTCTTTCCATAGGAAGCCTCCACGCTTCCTAACAAACACCCCATCTACATGGTCGAAACCAAGAATTTTATCCCATTAGGACCTATCGACTAGTTCAAAAACCCCATTCCTACCCCTGATGCTTTTGAAGAAGGAAACATGGCCAACATTTCCCCAACCATTAAAATCAACATTTCCATCAAAAATGACGTCGTCAATGAAATCACCATTGGAGCTACTTGCACTCCTCAAGAAATCACCGCCTACAAAGCCCTCTTCCAGGAATATAGGGATATTTTTGTCTAGTCATACATGGAAATGCCTGGCCTCGATCCCTCTATCGTCGAACACTGCATCGACACCTGGCCTGACATTACACTAGTTCGTCAAAAACAACGACTACTACACCCATCCAAAGCAGTGGCCATCAAAGTCGAAATTGACAAATTACGCATTGTCAGGTTCATTTACCTCATCGCCTATACATCATGGGTTTCCAACCCTGTACCCGTTAACAAAAAATAGGGCACTATCTGCGTCTGCACAGACTCTCGTGATCTCAATCACACATGTCCCAAAGACAACTTTCCAATTCCTTTCATCGATCAAATTATCAATGACTGTGCAGGCCATGAGGCTCTATCCTTCATGGACGGATTCTCTGGTTATAATCAAATTCAAATTCGCCCCGCCGATCAGTATAAAATCGAATTCACTACGCCTTGGGGTAATTTTGCATATCGTGTCATGCCTTTTGGCTTAAAGAAAGCTGGTGCAACTTTCCAACGGGCTATGACATATAGTATTCACGATCTGGCTCATATCATCTTAGCATACTTGGATGACCTCATAGCTCGATCCAAGAAACGCACCCAACATCTTGATGATTTACGAATCATCTTCCAATGATGTCGTCAGTACAACATCCGCTTGAATCCCCTCAATTGTGTTTTCTGCGTCACTGCAGGGCACCTCCTCGGTTTCATCATTTCCCAAAGCAGTATTACCATGGACCCCCTCAAAGTCCAAGCTATCACTGAAATTCCACCTCTCTGGAATTTACGGCAACTACAGAGTCTCCAAGGCAAGGCTAACTTTCTACGGTGATTTGTCCTTGACTACACCATTCGCACCCACGATTTCCTTTGCTTACTACATCATGACATCCCATTTCACTGGGATGAACATGCCCAACAGTCGTTTAACAATCTTAAACTAGCGCTCTCCAACGCCCCTTTAATTAGTGCACCTAACTACAATCGCGACTATATTCTCTATGTATCGGCATCAACTGTTTCAGTAGCAGGAATTCTCATTCAGCTAGGTGATGAAAATCGTGAGCATGTCATTTATTACATTAGTAAAAACCTCTCAAGGCCACCTTTGAAGTATAAACATGAAGAGAAACTAGCTCTTTCCATCATCATCGCAGTTCAGAAACCACGTCACTACATTCTACTTCGCACAACTAAGGTTGTCGTTGATTCCAACCCTATGAAATACTTACACAGTCGTCGGCAAATTAATGGAAAATTTTCTAGATGGATCGTTATCCTTCAAGAATACGATCTTGAATTCTCAACACCCAAGAGCAAGAAAGCCCTCATTCTTGCTGAACTTGTCACGACCCTCCCCTCTAACACCACCAGTGCCCCCATCAATACCGACTTTCCCGATGAACATCACTTTGGATGATCCTTGGTACAGTGACCTCCTCATCTAACTCTGATCTCAAAATTTTGGTAACCACCTTTCACGAGATGATCATCGTCATATTCGCCATCAGACCCCCCGCTACCTCCTCATCGGAGACATCCTATATCGGCGAGGAGTCGACACCATTCTTCGTCGATGCCTGACCATTGACGAGGCTGATAGAGTCTTGAATGACTGCCACAATGGAGCATGTGGGGGGCATCTTTCGGGAATATCCACTGCTCAGAAGATTATCTGAGAAAGATACTTTTGGCCTACCTTGTTTCACGATTGCATTCACACCATGAAACGATGTGAGCAATGTCATCTTTACACCAACAAAGCCCGAGCACCCCCTGCTCTTCTTCATCCAGTCATCACTGCCAACCATTTTGTAAATGGGGCATCGACTTCATGACTGTAATCCCCCCTCTAGCAATGGTCACAAATACATTGTTGTTGCAGTTGATTACTTCACCAAATCGGCAGAAGCTATGCCCACCTTCAACAACACCGTTGACACCGCAATGCTTTTTTTCTTTAACCATGTCATCTCTCACTTTGGAGTACCACTCCAACTCGTTTCCAATCATGAGAAACACTTCAAGAATGAGATCTTCGTTGAACTCTCATCTCGGTTAGGATTCTCTCACGAGTTTGCCTCACCATATTACCCTCAGTCTAACGGACAGGTCAAAGCAGTTAACAAGGTCCTCAAGACCATGTTATAGCGCATGGTTAATAAACATAAGACCAATTGGCATTACATGTTATTTTCCTTGCTATGGGCTTACCAGACAGCTGTGAAAACAGCTACTGGTTTCACACCATTTCATCTAGTCCATGGGGTTGAGGCCACACTTCCCATCAAGTGTGAAATTCCCACCCTACACATCCCAATTGAGCTATTACCCGACACTGCTCCAATGGAGCAGCACTTGCTAAACTTAGATTCTCTGGATGAAGATCATCGATCTTCATTACAGAATAATGAGGCAGCTAAAAAATGGTCAAAGGCTACCTTTGATCGACATGTCAACCTTCGCTCATTTCGTGAAGGAAACCTCGTCCTGGCTTACGATATTTCTCATGATACCTTTGGCCATGGAAAATTCGAGTCACTGTGGCATGGCCCATACATTATCCAACATTGCCTCACTAAAGGCGCATACATCCTAGCCTCTCCTGAAGGCCTCTCTCTCAAAGAACCAGTCAACGGGTTGTATTTAAAGAAATTTTATGCTTAAATGTAGTCATTCTACTTTAGGTTATTTCTTTTATAGTGTTTTTAATCTTTTTTCCATCCCTTGCGTCTAAACTCTCATTTGTGCTATTGACAGATGCCTCCTCCATCGGCCTACCACATTGGTTACGCCGACGGTGCCAGTCGTTGGACACAAAATCTCGCTTCGGCTGCTTGGGCTCTCTACACCCCCTCACATGAAATGCTCCATTCGAGCAGCATATGTTTGGGTTCAACGACCAATAACCAAGCTGAATACACTACCGTCATTGGCCTCCTGGCCGATTCCCAACATCATAGTATTCATCACCTTAGCATCTTTCTCGACTCTCAACTAGTCGTTCTCCAGCTCAACAATGTGTACCATGTACGTGATCCTTGCCTCTTTCACAAATACTTGCAGGTTAGACTGTTATCTCGACATTTTGATTCCATTACATTTACACATATTCCAAGACAATTGAATCAAATTACAGATAACCTAGCTAATATTGTGTTAGACTGGCATATATCACATCAAGCTACCTCTACACATACATAAACATATCAACAACCTGTCATAGCATATATAGATTAGACATCATCAATACATTAACAAAACACATGTAAACACCACATAGATTTCAAAATGTATACTCATGTATATATCAAAAGGTCCACAGTGCCATCCAAATGTTTACAGACAAAAAATACAAATATCTGCAATCCAATGAAGCACCTCGGTACAAAATGGGCTCACTAGCCTATATACAAAAAATGCATCTATACATAGAGCACCACTCAAGGCGCATCTAGAGCACCACCGCTTGCCCCTCCCTTAGATGGTGGCGGCCCACCACCGCTTGTCCCTCCCTCAAGCAATGGTTGCCCACCCCCTACTGGTCCCTCCTGCCCCGATGATATTCGTCCGATCATTGCAGCACCAGCTACTGCTGCTCGTCGTACTACGGCCCGCCATGGTGATGGAATCTCCACACACTGCTCCAAGATACCCTCATCCTGTATGCGAGACCACATGCTCTTAGGCACGTCCTGTAACACCACCTCCAGGCGACGACATATGTCCTCAAAATCTACTCTGGCAGTCGCTGAAGGAGCATGTGATGTCCCAGCACCAAGATCATCAAACCAGTGTCTCCTTGTTTCCCTCTCTGAATCAGCTGGTCGTGCCACGATGTCCTTACAATGACGTCTCTCTCCCCATGGCAGTCTCTCCAGCTCCTAACAAGATGGCACTCTCTGCAACTCCACCTCATGCCCACGAGATGCCACATATGCACATACAAACAATAAATAGATAGTATCAACATCTATATCATATACATATGTCATTCTATCTCAAAACAAAAAAAACATATATATCAACATCATCAACATACCTCGATGGGAAAACACCTCCCCTGGAGGTAGCACCATGTCTGGATCCTCCCGGAAGTCAACCCCGGCATAGGGGTACTTCAATATCACCTGTGGCATCTGTCGCCTCAGTAGTAAAGAAGTGGCCACCCTTGCCACCACCATGGTGAAGCAAAACAATCAACCATTGCCTTAGTCGCGGCTCTCGTGCCCCAGACACACCCAATAAAATCCTAGGGTGCAACATTGACCCCTTCTCTAGAAACCAGGCCACCAAGATTGACCCGAAGGAAAACTCTCCAGTATCCGTGTACCGACAGTGGTCCAGCTGCCCTACCATCCTGGCATGTAGCGTAAGCCCCCAGGTGAACTTCTCACCGGCCAACACTCTCTCCATCACCATCAACTGGCCACCACTGATCCGCTGCGTCACCAACGACCCATAAACTCTCACAATCATCGCTACTATATAGTGATTGTAGGGTCTCAAAATAGTCCCTATTCTCACTCCATTAATTCACTAAAACCTTCACAATTACTTCCATTTCACCTTCATATCACCTTCATTCCACCTCCACATCATTACATTTAGCTCATTTGGGTTATAACTATGCTTTTCCAAAGTTTATCAATTCTTAACATTTTAAAGTGGATTTGTGGTTAAACTTTAGAAAATAATATGCTTATACTTATACCTAACAATAAGAATGAGTTTGTTAACATGTGTAGGTACAAAATAAGCTTCCTAGGCACCTTTATGTGGCACTCTATGTTCAAATTCGAATTTGAGGAGATTATTGAGAATATCATGGAGGATATCATGAAGGAGATCGTGGACCTCATGGAGAATATCATGGAGGATAGGGTTATGTGTCTAGATGGTTGAGAGATGTATGGAACTAAAGAGAGATTAGTGGATCACATTTATGAGTTTGTTATCATAGCTCTTGTATAAATAGGAGTGTTACCTCCTTCA